>OVAN01001004.1:0-46605 GCA_900406275.1 Anastatica hierochuntica | reverse complement strand
ATGCATTCTAAAGCTAATATGTTTATTTACAACCTAATAATGAATGAAAACCAAGCTAAATCACATTAAAATATGCATGAAATTGTATGTACATCAATTAGTTGTACAAAAATACAAATATATATTAGGTACTAGTTTTTTATAGTGGCGTGTATAACAAACAACAATTAAATCATCGAAAAAAACAAAGAACCCACAAATAAATGGAAACAATCATCATCATACTAATAGATAACAAATAAATGGACAAAAGTAACACTTATTATTTAACTAAAGAAGATAAATTCGAGTGATAGATTCCATAATATTTTTCATTGTGCATGAAACACCATACACTTTTATGATACAATTGTTGATATTAACCACATAACATTTTAAAAGTCACAAAATAATGTTTTTTTTTCCCAACCACACAATAATAAAAGGTTTTCCCTCAGATTGGGTGACCAATCTGGAGGATGAGGATCTACAAAAGTAAATTCAAAATGAAAAGATTGTGCTCCTTGCGCCAGAGTATCGGCTACTGTATTCGCCGTACGTTGTATAAGTGTCAAAGAGAAACCCGGGAAAAACTCGTGAAGCATGTGATACTCTTGGAGCTGTGTATGAAAGGCTGGCCAATCATCCGGATGATTTATGATGTTTGTTAGTTCCGCATAGTCCGTCTTGAAGGCCTGACAGTCGGGTCCTCAGTTATGCAGTTCAGTCATCGCCCATAACAGAGCTTCCAACTCTGAATGCAGTGGTGACAAGCTTCGGCGGTGGCCTTTAGCACCCAGCAAGACTACTTCGTTTTCTGACTTCATACAAACCCATCCAAGTCCAGAAGTGTGATCCGATTATTTCCATGATCCATCGACCCGACAAAATAAGCCATTTGTAACAATTGGGTCCCCAAGTGATTATTCCTCGTCAAGAGGCACAGGGACTTGCACCTCATTCCAGGCTATGGCATCCATTCCTGCATTTCGAAGAATCTCATCCACCTCCAGTTGTACCCCTTGGAAAGTTTTTTTATTTCTTGCTTTCCATATTAGCCACAAAATCCATGGAAATAATGCATAGCGATCCCTATCAGAATTCCTCAGCGGGGTCCGCCAAAAAAGATAGTCCAAATTTGAATAAATAGAATCTGATGGGAAGGCCTGCATCCGATCCTGATCCTGATCCTTAAAAGAATCCCAAACTTTCAGAATCGAAGTACACTAAAAAAAAACATGATTGAATGTTTCCTCTGCAGAGCCGCATTGTTTACAGAGGGTATCACAATGTATACCTCTGTGAACTAATTCTGTAGTCACCGCTATAGTCCCTGTGATAAGTTGCCAAAGAAAATGTTGTATCTTCAGAGGACATCTTATCCGCCATGTATACGCTTTTAAAGCTTCCAGACCAGGTCCCCAACCATTATTGTTAACTCGTATCACCTCGGAAGCATTCAGGATCTTATAGCCTGACTTGACCGTATATTTTCCGGATTTGTCACAAAATAATGTTTTGACATATATTTTTGTATGGATACATTTAGAATGTACCTAAATAATATAATATAATTTTTATAACCAAAAATAATTAATTTAGATAGTGGTAAAACCAATTAAACTGAAAAATGTAAAAAGTACAACTTGAGGATTTTAGTGAAACTTCAAATTTGGGGTGAAATTTACCTGGTTGACATGTGAAACGCGTGTAAAATGTGCTAGATTTATTATTTTAATTTTTTTAAATTTCAAAAAAGAATAAAACTTGAAACTTTGTATTACTTTTTCTATGTTTTTCCAATTCAACAAACCAAAATTACAAACTTTTTCCAATGAAAATATGGGCATGTGAAACACGTTATGCATCCAATTCAAATTCGGTTGATCTCGTTCGATATTATCTTCGTCATCCGATTCATTTCACTTTACAAAACTTGTACCAAATTAAAGAACGAAGATAACAGATTTCTCTAAGGTTTACCAATTCAACAAACCAAAATAACCAAAATTTACCAAGTTAACAATTCAATTTGTAATACTTGGTAAAACTGTCTTATGGGTTTCGTAGTTATACTGTTTTCTGGTTTATTGCGAAGAACACAAAAAAAAATCTAAGAAGAAGAAGCAAAAGATAAAATCAAAGAATATCAAAGAGAATAAAAAGACAATTCTAGAAGAAAAATCTTGAATCGAAGAAGGATCCTACATCGAAGAATCCTAAATCAAAGAAGAAAAATTTCACCAAGTTAACAAGTTAATTTGTAAAACTTTGTAAAAATGTCTTCTGGGTTTCGTAATTATATTATTTTCTGGGTTTTTTTTCGAAGATCACGAAAAAATCTAAGAAGGAGAAACTAGAGATGAAATCAAAGAATAACAAAGAGAATAAGAAGAGAATCTTAAAAGAAAAACTCTAAATCGAAGAAGGATCCTACATCGAAGAACCCTAAATCAAAGAAAGAAAACGTTACCAAGTTAACAATTGATTTGTAAAACTTGGTAAAACTGTCTTATGGATTTCGTAGTTATAGTGTTTTCTGGATCTTTTCTGAAGAACACGAAAAAGAATCTACGAAGGATAAACAGAAGATAAAATAAAAGAATAACAAAGAGATTAAGAAGAGAATCCTATAAGAAAAACTCTAACTCGAGGAAGGATCTTACATCGAAAAACACTAAATCAAAGAAGGAAAACTTTACCAAGCTAACAATTCGATTTGTAAAACTTGGTAAAGTTGTTTTATGGATTTCGTAGTTATACAGGTTTATGGGTTTTTGTGAAGATCACGAAAAAAATCTAAGAAGTAGAAGCATAAGATGAAATCGAAAAATAACAAAGAGAATAAGAAGAGAAACCGAGAAGAAAAACTCTAAATTGAAGAATCATCCCACATCGAAGAACTCTAAATAAAAAAAAACTTTACCAAACTAACAATTCGATGTGTAAAACTTGGTATAACTGTCTTCTCGGTTTCGTAGTATACTGTTTTCTAGTTTTTTTCCGAAAAACATGAAAAAAAACCTAAGAAGGAGAAGCAGAAGATGAAATCGAAGAATAACAAAGAGGATAAAAAGAAAGTTCAAAAAGAAAAACCTAAATCGAAGAAAGATCCTACATCAAAGGAACTGTAAATCAAAGAAGAAAAACTAAGAAGAAAATGATGAAGAAGAAAAACTATGAACCCTAGACAAAGAACTCTAGATTCAAAAAAAAAAGGTGAAGAAGAAAATGTTTGTATTCGAAGGAAAAAGAAAAAAGAAAAAAGAACAAAACGAAAATGTAGATCGATTTTAAGTATTTTTTGTTTTGTAATTTGTTTGAACCGATCAAATCGAATTCGGATGTGGATGATCCGAATAAAGCTGGTTGGATTGTAAATATATAAATTTCAGTTAAATTTTTATGTTTTTTTTAATCTTTTTTCGAAATTAAATAATTAATTTAAAAAATGAATTTAGATCGAAGAGTATATTGGTTCATTTTTTCAAAAAAAGTATTTGAGCATTTGATTCGTTTGGTTTTCTTCTTCCTCTTCCTCCTCCCAAAGGGAAAAAAAATCTCTGAAGGTTTGAAGAAGAATTACGAAACTATCCTCAGTCGATCTTCACGCATCTCTTTTCGTTGGGAGGGTAAATTCGAGAGCCAAACAGTTTGACAAAAAACATTGCTGCGATAGAGGAAGAAAGTTGGTGGGAGATCGAAGATGACGGATGTCGATCCAAAGAGGTAAAGCGAATATCTTGTTTCGTCTTTAGTGAATGGGCAAATCCAGTTTTCTTTTGCTCTCTGTTGAACCAAGACCATATGCTATTTCTAGGGTTTCTTACAATCTCTCTCGAGTTACTCTTTATTTAGCTGGTTTTAGGGTTCAAATTATGTAAAGAATGTTTCTGTAATCATATTGCTGCTTCATATATTGTCACCTATGCAGTTTGTGTGTATTTCCTTGGAAAGTTAGCATATTGGATTATTCGTTTTTTCTTTTACTTGCCGGATTAGCCTGAAATTGAATAGAAGTAAGCAGCTTAACATGAAGTATGTTTCTCCTTCTCTGAATTTTCTTTTTCATATATTATAAAACATTGCTTCTTCTGTAAAGAGAGATGATGTTTGTATTCATCATATTGTTTCTATCAACATCTCTTGTGGGACATTAAGGATGTTCATTTTTTCTGTCAGAGGCCGTGTAAAATGGGATGAAGCTAACATAGTCGAAATTGAATCTAACAAACCTGTAAGGCAGAAGATTACTGAACCAAAGACACCATACCACCCGATGATTGATGACGATGGCGGTTTGTCTATTCCCTTTACTTGGTTTCTGATTTCATTTGTTCAGGATTCGCAACTTATGATACACATTTGTTTATGACATTTTTGTTTTAAATATTTTTTTGATGTCAGAGTAACTTGAATTATTAATACGTGGAAAAAATTATGCCTTTCTTGATTGATTGTACCAGGTTCTCTGTCTCCTCGAGGAAATGCGTTTGATGAATGCGTTGATGATATGCAGCGTGCGGAAGAACTGAAGAACACTCTGGATGATGCAGCAGCTTCTTCCAGTAGAAATACTAGCTATGGGTCTGGTTCTGGTGGTTGGTGCTCGTCTGAGGATGAACCAGATGCAATGGATCAAGATGAAGAAGGTACTCCTTAAAACAGAAACAATTTTTAGCTGTGATATTAAGGCTCTTTTCTTAGATCATCTTCCATGTGTTCCTGTTTTTTGTGTGCAAAACACAGATTCCGAAGGTGAGAAGAATGAACGTTTCAACGAACACAGAAGAGCACATTACGATGAGTTTCGGATGGTGAAAGAACTGAGATCCTCAGGCTCGTTCTATGAGGAAGATGAGGAAGAGGATGAAGGCTCAAAAAGCAGTATAACAGAGGAAACAAACTCACGACACAATAAAGGCGTTAACAAAGAGTTAGATGCAGTTACAAGAGTGTCGGGAAGTCATCATCATCCTCTGAGTTGATATGAACCTCTGTTCAATCAAATGAGTTTTCTTGCCAGGTTTTACAGAGCTCTCTCCATGTCTCTCTCTAGGTTAATTTGGGTTTTATACTAACTTAAATCTACAAGAAGAGGAAAAAACTGTCAGTGTTGTGAAATCATGTTTGTTTTTTTTACTCTTTTTAGCATCTCGAATGCAATTGCGTAAACGAAAAGCTTAGCTGTTAAAAAAGCAACTCTATTTTTATGTGGTTCGAAACCCTCTACTGAAGAGGATGATATACATAAAAGACGGGAGTCGAGTACTTGACTATGAATTGTTAAACATCAATCATATCTTGTGGATTGTTTGGTAGAATGATTCACTTTGCGAATTACATTGTTTCGGTTTTCACTCGGTTGCGCTGGATCCATCCATTGGCATAGGCTCTAGTGAAGAAAAGCTACATTGGTGTAACGAGGAGTAGCAATACTGGGTTGTTGGTTGGTAATGTAGGTATGTCGAGTACCGATTTCGTAAAGTTTCGGGTTCTGTGTTTGCTTTTGTCGGGTTTACTGCAAGCTATGGCGGTTCGTCCTAACCTCCAGATGTTTTTGAACGAAGCAGTGCTCTCTTGGTTCCAGAGATTACATGAAAGCAAAACTCCTGATCTTGAGTTTAGAAGGGCAAAGGTGTTCCTTCACGACCAGTACTTGTGTCTCGTTGCTCTGCAGTTCTTGGTCCACTAAGTCCTCGTGATCCTCCTCCTCGGCTTATCTCAGATTGACCTGAGCTCTTATGCCATATCCAAAGTGGTATGTGGTTCTTTGCCTTGCTACGGTTTCATTGGACAAGTCGGTTTGTTGATGTGCTGGCTTTGCTTCAGCAAGTCTTGTCTTGTATCGTTGTGGTGTCTTGTATGTTTCTTGAGAATTCTGAATCTTTTTGCCCCAGCAAAAATATATGTGTATTCTTGTATCGTTGTGGTGTCTTGCCGGATTAGCATTTATATGTGTATCAAAGTAAACACAACAACAAGTCAATTTAAGTTTGTTTGATTGTTTGTTCATCTTGCTACTCAAGTCTCAAATGTTGCTGATCTTGTATTCTCCCAAAATTTTCGGAAAGAGAAAGAAGAATAGGTCTTAGAAATTTAGGTAAGCAGGTATACGAAGAGCGGCTCTGATCTTGTGAATGGTGCAAGCAATGAGGTTGTTAACAGTTTCGACAGATTCCATGTTGAGTTTTGAAGTCGGTAGGCTGTTCACTAAGATCTGAAATCCTACGGTCAGGAGACATCCTTTGCTTTCATGATTCACCAAACCTCCATTAGTATCGATCTGATCATCGGGCAATATCGAGAATCCGGATGGAAGAAGGGCCACATTAGTTGAATCTCCACCGCTCATTACAACATTCATAGATGGGACATCAACAGGCGCGTAAACCACCAATGCACCGGAAGTGTCATTCCACGTCTCTTGCAAAATGAGCATACTGCTCTCATTTTGATCTTTCCTCTGCAAAATTCAGATTTGGTCTCATGAGTAATCAAGAAGAGAGATATATTCACAATTGAATGTACACAATAGATCTTAAATAAGCTCACAGCATGACGGAGAAGAGAGATGCATCTTCCTTGGCTTTGCCCTTTGGAGACGAGAAGCATGTTTTCCATTGAAGCACCATTGGACAAAATATCCCACTGGTTTCTGCATTTACCATCACAAAGAAACTCAAACAGTCTCTGCTGAGTCACTGGTAGCCACAGAGATGTTGCAGCACTCAGGACAACCCCAGATGGCACAAGGCTCTTCCGAGTCAGTATCCTTGCGTCCTGTCCTATGATCTCAGGAACAAACTTCTCCCACTTTTGAAAGGACGACGCAGTAATGCCTGAGTAAAAGTTGAGTTTCATACGCTGCGCGAGCATTAGTATACTCTTAGTACCAGCAAGTGGCAAACCTATCAAAAAACAAAACCGCATGATTCTCCTCGCTTTCAAATCTTTAAGTACTTCAATTTAGAAAAAATAAATAAAAGAAATCAGAAAGAGACCTGTTTGATCATGAGGTGACAAAAGGGTGGTATAGCTTTCGCCTTGTCTCTGCAGAGTGGCAAGCCACTTGGTTGCGCCTAATCTAACCGAAGACCGGAGCAATGGTTGGTAAAGTGTGTGGATGTGACTCTCGTCACACTCTAAATGTTCTATCCATGTCACCTGTGTTAAACCAAACGTAGTAGCTAAGTAACCCACTTGACTAAGAAATGTTACATTGTGTTATCATAGGCTCTACAGAAAGGCTTCAGGTTCTCTGGCTAATTGTCGACTCGTTTGCAATTATTTACAAGATACACAATGATCTTTCAAAATAAACAATTCCGATCCAAGAGAATTAGCAAAGTTACCTTAGAGCAACCATTGCCTATGTCTTGTATGATGCAGCCTGAGGGATGCCTCTTAAACCCACCATAAGTCTTTAACTTCTCATTGTCTTCCGTGTTTATATCGTAAGAAACATCCACGACCGCCCATAAGCCATCTCCATGTTTCTTACAATATCTAAGAAACTTCACTTGTTTTATTGGAACTAATGGAGACATCACTTGAAATTCTGCTTGCATCTACCCAAACAAAACGATTCATGAATCACCAATGTGGCAAAAAATAAGCATTCATAGTTCTTGAGGAACATACCAATCGAAGAGAGCCGTCTCTAGATCCACCACTACCGTAGGATATCACTTCAACGGTTGATGCAGCAGCGACAATACACTCAAACATTTCCGCCCATCGATTCTGTTTAAAAAATCAAATAACCAGAGTTGTTTATTAGTGGGAGTGAGTCTGTGTATGGATGGATAAGATGTTGATTACTAGAGAGCGTAAGTTTCTCATACTGTCTCCATAAGAGTCTCGACTAGAGCCGAGCTATTGATGATAACTAAACCAGTATCTCTTGAACCCTCAGCTAGAAAACCAGGATGTTTATCAAAAATGCGCCTATACTCTTCATGGTTCATCGAATCTTTCTCACTCTCTGAGCATTTTATCCATAAAGGGCTGTCCAGTTCCGATAACTTAATCAACTCATCCATAGCCTCCTTGGCAAGATCTATAAACATTGAGCTCTCACACATCAAAGTACCACAGTTGAAACCATGTCCAGTAGGCAAATGCTGTAAGCCAATCCTACCATTTGAAGCCTGCTCGAGAGAAATAGATCCGCCAATGAATCTGTTTGCTAAAGCACAAAGCCTATCTAGCTCTTGCTTAAGCTTAGCGTTCTCGATCCTAAGTTGCTGGTGCTCATATGAAGCCTCTCCAGGTGTTACTACTGCTCCACCACAGTTATTGCATACAGGACTTCTCATTGCCTCTTTAAGGACACTGTTTTCGACCCGCAATTTTTCATTCTTTTGTCTGAGAATCACATTCTCATGCCGCTCTAGTTGCATCTGATTAAAATAAATATCATAACCTTTCCGGAAAAGTCACTACTTTTTTTGGAGTACCTCAATGAACATACATAGATTTAGTAAGCACCTTCATTTGGGTTCTTCTGTTCTGAAACCAAAACTTGATTTGTTTACTCTCAAAAGCAAGTTTGCTTCCAAGTTCAAGCCTTTGCTTCTCATTAGGATGAGGACACCCTTTGAAGAAACTGCACCCAAAAATCATATATATATATTTGAAAACGTTGAATGTTTACTGGGAAAGTTGAATGTTTTCAAGGACAGAATCTCCTTACGATTCAAGCTCCTGAATTTGGTAAGAAGTGTGCCTATGGCACTTTGTCTTCTTCTTCTTCGGGGGTTGTTCTTGTTTATTGTCATCGCCAGACATCGCATCAAAGCTATCATCACTCCCTGATCTACTCTCAAACTCATCATCTCTTATCCTCCCCAGAAAATTTGGATGGAAATCTCCTCGAGACATATCAACATCAAGATCAACATTCATTTTCTCTTTCTGCAACAGCAAAAACAAGACAACAGTCTTAAGTTATATACTCGAAACCACCAGAACAAAAGAAACATAATGCAAGACTCGAAATATTTGTATTGTCACTGTTTCATCATCACACACTACAAGAAAGCTCTTCTCAATGTTCAAGTATTCATCAAATTTCAGACCTTTCAGTCAAATCTTTTGTAGTTTTATAACTTTGTGTTATAGTATATCATAATATGACTTGTCCCTTTCTGTTACTTTTGTCTCTCTCTCTCTCCCTATAAAAGATTGACTCAGAAAGTCACAAAAACACAGGTTATGACATTTGACCTCTAAATCCAATTTCTCCGAAGAATAATTTACTAAGCCGAAAGAAAACAAAAACCAAACCCAAGTTTTACTCGGACCAAATAACAAGAAAGCTTCGATTTTGACCAAACTGGTTTCTTCTTTTGTCATTATCCATCAAGATTTTGACAAATTGTAGGAAGAAATTTGAAAACGAAAACGGCAACTTTTCAAAAAGCATTTGAGCTAGAAAAAAATATCAAGAAGCCTAAAAGATCTATCTAGTTTGACTCTGGGCAAACTATTTTAACAAAAAAAACATTTATAACTTTTATCGTTAACCACTGATACTATATCATTTGTCGTGTGTATATATATATATATTAGGCGAGTCGTCCCCACTGATGCATACATGAATAACTTCTTTGCAATAGTATATAATACTTTTTTTTTTCACCGCAATAGTATATAATACAAAATCAAATATTATGTAGATTTGATATCACACCACAATTTATATAAAATTTTATTGTTTCGAATTTGTAAGTCGAAAATACATTTGTTACCAATGATTAATAGTATAAGTAGACAATTTTACAACAAAGATATGTAAGTATAGCTTATGAAACATAATTGTCAAGTAGACATGTGTTCTGTAACAACAATAATTTTTAAACAAATTTAAATAAATTTTTTTTTGAAATTAAATTTCATAATGTAATCATTCAGTCAAAGTGTAATTAAAATTTTGGATAGTACAAAAATAAACACACAATTTATATATGTGGTGAAAAGACAATAAAAACCTGCACGAAAAATAATAAGTTAATAAAAAATATAAAATTTAATATTTGTATATTTAATAAAATTCAGAAATCGTTATTGTTAAAATGATGAAAATAGAAAATTCGTTTACCATGAACTACAAAAAATTTTGAAATACTTGTTTGTAAACTACATTCATTGTTTTCCTCTAAAAAAATTACATTCATACGAAATAAATCGTGTCATTCATTGTTGATACCCTAACAAATGAACATAATATATATGAAAGCATAATATAAATTATTGTAAAAAAGAATAGCTTATATAAAACATACATTTTCGTCAACAAGAACCGCCTCAAGTGCGATACCATGATTGTAAGTTTGCTTCCAAAACCTTAAAACCCTAACATGAATAGCAAAAGCATTATGAGGGATAATTATTTCTTAAACACGGTTTACCAAGGCCACTGTAAAGATTTTTTTGGTGTGAATTTCGATATTCGAAGACAATGATATTTCAGTTGGTGTAACGTTCTATATATATATATCTTAAGTCGACACTGTCTAAGACATTAATTTGAATACAATGTATGGAAAGAAATTAATAGTAAATCACATAAGTTTTTATTATATATAATTCAACTAGTGTTAACCAATTGGCAAGACAATAAATCATTGCTAGATACTCGCAAAATTATGGTTGTTTATAAAAAATATAGTTATGGTGCAATAAAAATTAATGGTTGTATTCTTATTCTACCATAATTTTACCAAAATTTCGAAAACTTGTAAGTTTCTTTTTACCAAATTAATGTGTGTTTGACATATGGTTACCTATAACTCTCGATAATTAAATTATGGTAAGATTTTGTTTGGCAACCTTATTAAGTTGGTCCATGGTTAAGTTGGTTTATGGTTAATCTTGATTCGTAGCCTATCTTAAATAATTAAAAAATTTCCGAAAAAGAAAATTCTCAATGGCCAATCAAATTATAACATTTTAATCTCAAACTTTCCTATGAACTCTACCTCAACGTAACAAAAATCACTAAATTTACTTCCCTTTTATATATATATGGGATATATATATATATATATATTTTAACTCATTAATGTTTACTACAACGTCAATCATGTTCAATGATTAATTAAAACTAAACATGATTTTTTCTGATCTATTTGGCTACACAAGATTTTAAAATTATGTTTATTTAAATATTTTGTATTAAACTTACTAATTTAAATTGAAAATTAACCCAATCAAATATTAATTATTATTGTAATTGGCTAAATAGCTTTTAATTCTTTTTATGAATGACAAGTAGCTTTTCGCACTTATCATTAGAGTTTATAGAATATTGGTTATAATTGGTTTAATGTTTTGTATAGTTTAGTTATCAACTCCGGTTAAGAGTCTTAGTTTTTAAACTTTGGTTTGTACAACGATTATGGTTTAGTGAAAAAATTAGAAAATATCTTTTCCAAAATACGTTTCGTCTTTTTCGATCGTCCACGGGAAAAATTAATATGATATCAGAACATATTTCAAGTTTTTCATTCCACTTTCGCTCTCACAAATTCATGGTGTTATTTGGATTTTGCTTCAGATTGAAATTCGAATCATCTTCTCCGATCAATTTCCATAACTTTGATCGGTTTGCTTTCTTGTTCATCTTCATCTTCTTCGTTTCATCTCGTCATCTCTCTGTTTCATTTCACATCGACTTCATTTCCATATCTCAATCTCAAATGACGTTGTCTTTCTTCATTTTTTTCTTTGAATCAAACTTCAATTTCATTATTTCGAGCTTCAATTTCTTCAATACGTGGTTTGACTTCTCAAATTTGAGCTTCGATTTAGCTCATATTTGTTTTGATTATCTTTTCTCGAACTTGTGACGTTTCGTTTCGATCGCCTCATTTTTTCTCTTCACCGATCTAGTTGACCATGTTTGTTTGCGTTTTTGTTCCACTTAATCTCGTCATTGCCAGAGTTAACTATTTATTTTGGAATCGAGTTGATCTCAGATTCATCTTCTTTTGATCAGCGTTGATCGTACTTGCGGTTTCGTCCCGCTTGATTTTTGCCTTTGTGTGATTTGTTTTTCGGTTCAATGTTGATCGTCTTCTTTATAATTACAGTCATAGTTGATTACGTTATAGTCAGTGTCGAATAGCTCTTCTTGATCTGTCGTGATCCTTTACTCTCTACTATAGGAACCGAAATTCACACTATCGATTTTCATAATCGAAAGGAAGCGAGGAAACCCTAACTTTCTTTTAGGTTCCGGATTTCTGCTAAACCAAACAACGACAGATCAAAGTACGAAATAACAGACGACAAAATTAAAGTAAAAGAGAGTCGAAAATCAAAGTAGAGCAACAAAGATCTTATTCTGAATCTGCGTTGAGCGTTACAACAGGTGATAAACCGTGATCGCGAGAGCTGCCGACGAGTATCCTAGTTCTAACAGCATAAGACTTGTAAACCTAGTTGGGACGCAGCTCGCTAACAAAAACGAAAATAAACCTAATTGCTCTAAGTATGAGTTCTAAAGAAATTTCTGTGTGTCCCTCTCGTTCTTCTCCTTAGCCACTCTTATATATGGCTTCGTAGGTTAGTTCGGTTTCTTTTTTCGCCTTAGATTTGACTATATTCTTCTGCGGAAATATTCCCTTTTGCGAGAATATTCCTTATCTTCACGATTTTTCCATATTTATCTCCAAACTTTAACTATATCGCATTTTCCATTTTATCTTTCGCGAAACTCGGGTAAATCATTGACGCAGTTAGGCCCATTCTCGTCCGGAATTGTAAGTGGACTTTATCGCGTTTTGGGCATTCTTGGGCCGTTTTGCGACTAAATGATTTTAACAATTTTTTTCGGAGAAATCGTTCTTCGTACGATTACGCAGGGATAGTTTCGCGAAATGTTAAGACCAATCGTATAGTTAAGACAATATCAGTGTTCGAGTTAAAGTTATCGTTTTATACGATCGATACGAAGTTTTTACGAAAATAACAAGTCTTTACGACTATTATCGCGAAACTTTATCGGAAACTCCAACCGTGACGAAACAAGAGACAGTCAAACCGAGATTCAAAAGAGAAGATGATCGAGAGGACGTGGTCTAGTCAATCGTGGGCGACTAGACGTTGCCCATGTCTAGTCGCCCAACGGGCGACTAAACTTTCTGAGAGTCTAGTCACCCAACGAGCGACTAAACTTGTCACAAGGGCGACTAGACTTTCCGAGAGTCTAGTCGCCCAATGGGCGACTAGACTTGTCACGAGTCTAGTCGCCCATTGGGAGACTGGACCTTATGAGAGTCTAGTCGCCCAATCGGAGACTAGACTTGTTACGAATTTAGTCGCCCATTGGGCGACTAGACCTTCCGAGAGTCTAGTCACCCATTGGGCGACTAGACTTTTTACGAGTCTAGTCGCACATTGGGCGACTAAACCTTCCGAGAGTCTTGTCGCCCAATGGCCAACTAGACTTGTTACGAGTCTAGTCGCCCAAGGGGCGACTACACTTGTCAAGAGTCTAGTCGCCCATTGGGCGACTAGACTTGCTATGAGTCTAGTCGCCCAATCGGCGACTAGACTGGCCAAGAGTCTAGTTGCCCCTAGTCGCCCAATGGCCAACTAGACCCTTCACGAGTCTAGTCGCCCATTGGGCAACTAGACTTGCTATGAGTCTAGTCGCCCATTGGGCGACTAGACCTTCTAAGAGTCTAGTCGCCTAAGGGGCGACTAGACTTTTCAAGAGTCTAGTCGCCCATTGGGCAACTAGACTTGCTATGAGTCTAGTCGCCCAATCGGCGACTATACTGGCCAAGAGTCTAGTCGACCGTTAGGCGACTAGACTTGCGGAGAGTCTAGTCACCTATGGGCGACTAGACCTTGTTCGTGTTTCCGAAGCAACATGGTTATCCGACGTTTACGGTTACTTCTTCTTGCTTTGAAACTTGTCTATTGAGATCTCTCAGGAGTTATAAGGAAGTCTCGGGTGTGGATTTCGATATTCTCGCGTTTAGTTGATCGCAAGTGACTAGACTTTGCGAAGCGATTGCCTATGGTTGGCTAGACGCAGGGTTTCGACGTTTGATTGAGAGGAGATCGACTAGATTGAAAGAGCCTCAGAATTGATAATCCACTTACGATTTTCATTCCCGAAAGAGAGATAACATTTCTGTTGTGCTTTTTAGGCATCGATTTTGTCGTGACCATATTTGACCCCAACAGTTAGCCTCCCAGTTTGCAAGAATCGTTGGAATGTTCTTGTGAACTTTAAAGCACGTTAGGTAAGTTAGGCGGGATCAATGACTAAGAAGTCCGAAGATGAATAGTAAGTCTTCCTTTCTATAAATATGAGTAGTAACTTTCCAAATCTTTCACTTGCACATTTTCACAAGAAAAATTCCTTAAGGTAAAAACTCCTATCCTTTCCTTCTCTCTCTCCTCTTTTTTTTTGCTATGGCTTCGAATGCTCGAGTATCCGCTAACGGTTTATCGTCAATTTTCGACCCCAAAAGCCTACGAGTTTGGGAGGATGACGTCATACAAAAAATCGAGTTCTTGCTGCACTCGGTCAATCCTGAGGAAGTGAGGGAGTTTTGGCGTGTTACGTGTGATGTCGAAATTCCACCACCCGGCTCATGGTGTCCGCCAAGACCGACCTTCAAAAAGGATGCCAGTACACCGAGCGGGTGCCGGGAATTATTCCTCGCCATCATTCGGGATTTCTGCCGAGTTCCGGAAGAGGTGGAATTTCAGATGCCGAAGGTCGGGGAGGATGTTGATTTTACGCCTCGCGGTTTCTTTACATGCTACGAGGCGCATTTGCTATTTTGTCAACTATGGTCAGCCAGCTTTCGCCCGCCGGTCTTCAAAACCTTGTCGGAATCTTGGTTTGAGTTACGAACGAGGGATGCATCTAAGCGTCGACTATCTATTGGCATTTTTGTCTACGAAGGCCACGAGTCTGCCGTTTCGGTATTATCTCAAGCCGAGGAACAATATGTAGGTGATCTGATAGTTTACATCCAATTTACACAATTGGAACAAACGATATTTCTTCGTTCGTTTAGATAGTGCCTATGTCAAGGACGAATATATTTCTTCCTTTACACGTAGATGGGGTCCTGCGGGAATCGTTTTTGATACTCTGATCGTTTTCTTATCGTTTGCCGATATCTGATGGTTCTTTTGTTTTGAAGTTCTCGATCCCTTTCCCCGCTTCCGGAAGATCTTTGCGTCGTTAGGAACCTTCTTCGAGGCGGACCGTTCCACTGGGGTTACTTTTCTCTGCAGCGAGTTCGCAACGCGGTTAAGTATCAAAAGAATCTGACTTTGCCCGACGCGGTCACGAGAAAGGAGTTGGAACCGACCATGAATGGCTTCAATCCATACGAGATTCCTCCTGACAAGGAGAGGAAGAGGTCTCCTAGGAACGAGTGTGCGTTTGCTAACGGGGGCAGCATTGCCGAGGACAGGTGGGGGTCGTCTGAGGGGGCGTGGTACCACGATCTCCTCGGCGGAGATGAAAGTGGTCCGAGTCAACCTTCGCTGCCGCTTTTTGGAGAAGGGTCAGACTTGGATGCCTTCCTTGCTTCTTTTGATGCCCCGTCGCATAAACCCGCGGCTGATGCGAGATTCGTTAGGTCAGAGCAGTACGCGGAGGCCTCGCGTTTGTGCATGGGGGTTAGTTTTCGAGCATACGAAATGATTCCGTTTATTCATATGACCTTGCCCCTAACCTTTTAAAGGATCTCCCTTTTGCAGGGTCTCCACGTGATGAACGAGACCCTTAGGGCGAGCAGCTTAGAGGCGCAGATGGCTCAGTTCAAGGCTGAGAGACTCGAAGAAGAGAACTCCCGCCTGAAAAGGGAGGTTGAAGCGACTTCTCTCCATGAGAAAGAGTTGGCGTGGAAACAATAGTCACAGGTTTGTCACTCGTACAGGCGCGGAAAAAGTGAGGTCGCTTCGGTTGTGGCTGAACATTCAGTTCAGTTTACGGCGGACTTCGACCAGTACAAGTACGCACAACATTCCTTTGAAGAGTACTGCGAGTGTCGTGGTTTGGTGGTGCTTTGTGGCGCACCCAGCACTCCGACTACTCTTACAGCTTCGAGATTGTAAAATTTACGACCACTTGAAGAATTGCAAGGATGTTGAGTCTTCGATCCCTTCAATTAAAGAGAGGGTTCGGGGTCACTAGGACCCTATTCCCATTTCTCCTGATTCAGAGGAAGTTGGAGACACCGCTCAGGGCAAAGAGGACGCCGGTGGACCAAAATCCGAACCCGTTTAGCGTGGGCAATTTTTTGATCTCTGGCTATTATGAATACGATTCGTGAATAAGAGATGTATGTAGAGGGAGTGTGTTCCCTGTTTTAAGTCGTGTTCGTGTTTTGGCCAAGTGTGACCACTTTCTATCTATTGGGGTCGGCCGTATGTGGCTTCGAAACTCTGTCATGTTGCGGTTTAGTGTTAATGTACGGTGTTTATATTTCGATTTGATAACATATGAGTAGTGCTGCATAAGTGGAGACAAATTATGAGTTGTCGTCTCATATCCATTCCTTGAAGAATCGTTATATTCGTTGTTTGTTTCGAGTGCGAGTTTTCGAGAGATTTAATATTTCGGATTCTTATAAACACGAATATAGACGGATAGACAAGTTTTGGGATCTCGTATCGGTTAGATATTATGTCTTGAGATGTTTGAGACCAATGTGTTGGGTTTAGGGCAAGACCTAGGTTTACCCTTGATTTTAGAGCGTGCGGTGACTAACTCCAGCTTACGTTTCCCGTTTTCGATTTTGACATGGTTTCTTCTCGATATTGAAGTCTGCGATAAGTTCTCGGCTTATATGACTTGCATCAATCGGGAACCGAGCATCTCTCCAAAGACAATTTCTAAGTTGTTTGGAAGTGCTGACCAAAATTTTGGATTTCTTTTATAACGCGCTATTATCCTAATCGGATGTATGAGAACCCATTCTTCGTGAAGAGCAGGTTAAGGTGAGTGATTAGTTCGTCCGTTGGGGTCAACCGACGGGTGAGTAATTGGGACAAGTACTTGTCCTTTTCCCGGTTGGGGTTTGATAGTCTTGCAACTGTTTTTAAAAGTTTTTGATAGAGTTCAGACTTGTGTTTCTCGGAAATTCGTGATGTCTCGCTTTTTCCGAAAGTTTTTCCGTTTTGTGGTCAAATGTGTTGATGAACACATTATAGTCAAGATTCGTTAAGAAATGTTTTCTCGTATGATTTTCGTTTTTGGGTTATATGAAAAATAAAAAACAAAAATTTATTGCCGAAACGTATCGAAAAGTTCGAGTAAAAAGTGTGAGAGTATACGAGTATACGTACACCTACTCCTCCCTTTTTTAGAGAGGGGGACAACTTAACTCCTCTTGCGAAGAGCTGCCTACATACCTCTTTCAAGGATCAAGCCGTCTCGTAGTTCAGTTTGTTGCTGCGAGTCATTACTCGCTTGGTAGAGTTGCATTGGCCGTTTCAGTCTCGATGACTATAACTGGGTCGACGATTTCCTCTAGTGTCAAGGGCATTGCTTTTTCGGGAATGTTGGGCTCGAAAGTTTGCTTGTTTCCTTCTTACTGAGCCGTTTTTTGATTTGACGATTCTAGCACATCTTTTTCCAAAGTGTCTTTGGCTGACGACCGAGTTGTCTTCATTTGTTTTGGTTTGGCCATGGGCGTCATTGCGACTTGCCTTAGCTTATTCTCGGCTAGGAAGCAGAGTCGTAACTGTTTTTGGTATCCCCAGATTACGGCGATTCCGTAGGGAATCGAGAATTTAATGCCCAAGTGGTAGGCGATGGGACTGCCTTCATAGAGTTTATCGATAGCGTTCCCATGATCATGTCATAGATGGCAGGATGGTCGACGATCGAAAAATCGACGACTTTCGTGATCTCCTTGGCCATAAGCGGAAGCTTGGTCGATCCAAGAGTCATTGATGTCATCTTGGAGAAGCCCGTGAGTGGTTTTGGTGTGGGTGTGACCTCGGATAAGTCGATGTTCATCTTGTTGAGGGTATCGCTGAAGATGATATCGACGGTACTTCCTGTGTCGATGAGGACCCTGGCGACTTCGAGATACTTTATGATGAGGTCGATCATGAGGGAATCCTAATGGGATTTGTCGATTCCGACAATTTCGTATTCCTCGAAAGCGATGGCGTCGTTCTTGGCGTAGGCCAGTTTACACTTGACTTAGCCTTTCAGTGATATGCTTTTGTCGATGAGACGATGTCACGAAAGTATGGTGACCCTATGATAATCATATTCACTTTGCGTCGATTGGAGTCGTTGCCTTTGTCTTCGGGTTTTCTTCCGAGTTTTCCATCTGCTTGAGTTCCTTGAGACATGAAATCTCCTAGGGATGCTTTGTCGGTCTTGGGTTGGCGGTCTGTATCGCGTATGAGGTCTTTTACGGTGGTTATGTCTGAGATTTCCCTTCTGAGCAATTTTGCCGTTAGTCTCGCTCCGAGAACCTTGTAGTTTGCGGTGGAGTGACCTTTCATTTGGTGGAATTAGTAGAAAGTGTTCTCGTCGTATGATGTGTTCCGTGTCCAGGTGTTCCCCGACGTCCTGTCTTGTTCGGATGGGGAGTTGATGGCGTAGTTATGCGCCCCCCGGAACTCTTCTGCCTCATGAAGAACATTCTTGTCGTTACGAGGGATCTTCTTTTTCGCTTTCTGTTCTAGGATTAAGTCTTTCGAGGATGCCTTCGCTGGTTTGTGTTTTTGCGATAGAACTTTCATCTTTTCTTCGATGATGATAAAGTCTGTAGCCTTATGAAGTGCATCCTGATTAGTGCGTGGTTTTTCGAGAGTTATCCACTTTCTGAACTTCGATTTGTACCACAAGGTTTTTCTGAGCACGTCTACTGCCACCTTGTCGCTGATCCCGCTGATTCTCGACATTACTATCTTGAACCTGTTCATGAAATCTCGGAGAGATTCGTCTTCTCTTTGAGACAGGATCCACAGATCGACGTCGGAGGTTTCTCTGCCCATAAACATGGAGTATTGTTTGAGAAATTCCGAGGAGAGTTGACAGACTTCCAATGGAGTTTCGTTTTAGACGGGAGAACCATTTGAGGGCCGCCCCTTGGAGATGCTCGAAGAAAAGGTGGCAAAAACCAACGTCTTTCTCGCCTTCCTTGAGCTTCGATCTCGCCATCGCGACCTGGAAAATCTGCAGGTGAGCTTTCGGATCGGAGGTTCCGTCATACATTGGGATTTTCACCTTCCCCGGATCTGAGACTCTGGTGTTGGTTATGCGAGCAGTGAATGGAGTTTTTCGAGCCTCTTCGAGGAGCCTATCGATCTCTCGCGCGGCACTAGTCGCGTGGTGGATATGAGATTTTATCGCTTTAACCTCTGTCGCTGTTTTCGCGATGTAGTCACGGAGATCGCGAATCTCATCGAGTTCGTCACTGGTCTTTTTTGAGACTGTCGACGTGTATTGCGAATGGCTCTAGCATGCTCCTCGGCATGTTTCTCTTGCTCTACCCAGAAGATATTTTCTTTTTCTTATGTCATGGGTTCGTTGAGCTGAGAGTGTTTCCATGTTGCGCGATCCTGGACCCTTCTTGGGTGTATGTCAGCGTCTTCATCTGTGGAATCAGATTGATCGTTGAAGTCCAGGTCGATTCGCTCGACTTCATTTTCCTCCATTTCCTTCTCGGGATTTGGAGGGTCTTCCACGTCATTCCGCGCCGCGACAGGGGTGGTTACGTCGGGGTTTTGTTCCGATGGATTTTCCTGGGCGTTCTGGAGTAAGCCAAGCGGAGTGGTAAAGTCGAGTCTTCTTCGCTAAGTCAGGTAGCTCCGCGCGGAATAATAGTTCTAGTCCTCGCATTTAGGGTTTCAATCTATTTAGCGAGAGAGCTAGTTTGTTTGTCTTGTTCGGCCGACCTCTTTTCGAGATTCGAGAACATCTTTTTGATCTCCTCGAACGCCGCAGTGTTTGCGTCAGCGTTGACCGCGGTGTTGTTCGTCGCTGGAGTGTTTTCAGTGCCGTTATTGTCACTTCGTCGTCACGAGCTGGTTAATTTTCCTGATCGTCCGTAGTCATATCTGATCTAGCATTTTGCGGCTGCGAGTTAGATTGATCTGTACCCTGAACGAATAGGCCCCCTCCTTCTAGCGCCAAACTGTGGGAACCAAAATTGGCATTGTTGATTTTTGTAATCGAAGGGAAGCTAGGAAACCCTAACTTTCCTTGAGGTCCCGGATTTCTGCTACACCAAACAACAACAAATCAATGTACGAAATAACAGACGACGAAATCAAAGTAAAAGAGAGTCAAAAATCAAAGTAAAGCAATAGAGATCTTATTCTGAATTTGCATTCAGCATTACAACAGGTGATAAGCCGTGGCCTCGAGAGCTGCCGGCGAGTATCCTAGTTCTAACAGCGTAAGACTTGTAAACCTAGTTGAGATGCAGCTCGCTAATAAAAACGAAAAATAAATCTAATTGCTCTAAGTGTGAGTTCTGAAGAAATTTCTGTGTGTCCCTCTCGTTCTTCTCCTTAGCCCTCTTATATATGGCTTCATAGGTTAGTCCGGTTTCCTTTTCCGCCTTAGATTTGAGTATATCCTTTCGCGGAAATATCCTTTCGGGTAAATCGTTGACGCAGTTAGGCCCATTCTCGTCTGGAATCGTAAATGGACTTTTATCGCGTTTGTGGCTTTCATGGGCCGTTTTGTGATTAAGTGATTTTTATGATTTCTTTCGGAGAAATCGTTTTTTGTACGATTACGCAGTGATGGTTTCGCGAAATGATAAGACCAATCGCATTGTTAAGACAATATCGGTGTTCGAGCTAACCATTATCGTTTTATATGATCGATAAGAAGTTTTTATCAAAAGAACAAGTCTTTACGATCATTATCGCGAAACTTTAACGGAAACTCCAATCGAGACGAAACAAGAGACAGTCCAACCGAGATTCAAAAGAGAAGATGATCGAGAGGAAGTGGTATAGTCAACTATGGGCGACTAGACGTTGCCCGTGTCTAGTCGCCTAATGGGCGACTAGACTTTCCGAGAGTCTAGTTTCCCAATGGGCGACTAGACTTATTACAAGTCTAGTCGGCCATTGAGCGATTAGACCTTCCAAGAGTCTAGTCGCCCAATGGGCGATTAGACTTGTCAAGAGTCTAGTCGCCCATTGGGAAACTAGACCTTGTTCGTGTTTCCGAAGCGACGTGGTTATCCGAAATTTACGGTGACTTTTTCTCGCTTCAAAACTTTTCTATTGAGATCTCTCTTAGGAGTTATACAGAAGTCTCGGGCGTTGATTTCGATATTCTCGCGTTTAGTTGCTCGCAAGTGGCTAGACTTTGCGAAGCGATTGCCTCTGTTTGGCTAGACGCGGGGTTTCGACGTTTGGTTGAGAGGAGATTGACTAGATGACAAGAGCATCGAAATTGATAATCTTCTTACGATTTTCGTTTTTGAAAGAGAGACAACATTTTCGTTGTTCTTTTTAGGCATCGATTTTGTCGTGACTATTTTTGACCCCAACATCTACTTAGTTGTGTTGGATATTTTATGATATATCAATATGCCTTGATGTCTTGTTCAGTTGGGTTTACAGAAGATAATTTTGTTGCTCAGAGACTTTATGCATAAGAACCATGGTTGTGCTTGGATTTATACCTCTTATACAGATCCTTTCCAAGACCTATAGATTCTAAAGAACTATGTTTGATTCTAACTTTTTTCTATAGAGATGAACAACATGGAGCTCTATATATTGATGATGTTGTGGTATTGGATGCTTTGGAATTGAGATTTGTTCGTATAGCGGAGGAATTATGTTCAAAAAGTGTAAAACATAATCTAGTGTTTGTTATTCATCGAAGATGATTAGCCTTCTGGATAGGTGCTAATGTTTTTGATTTGGAGTTGTCTTTAAGAAAGTGGAATAAAGGCATATTAGTTCTAGTTTATCCTCTACGCTAACTCACTAGATTCAGTCTTTGTGTCAAGATTTCATATTATCAAGATTTCAGATGGTTGTTTAGTGATTTTGATGAATTGTGTTGCAGAGAGCTTGAATTACTTGGATAATGCACCAACTTGTAGTGATTAGTTGTGTGTTCTGCATCACATTTTGGTTGGACTTGTAATGGCTATGCATTTTGTAGGCTACTATGGTTATGGATATTTTGACAATGATCTACTCAAAGAAGAATTAACAATAATGATTATTTCCTGGGTTTCTGAGAGATATGAAGTTTTGTTTCTTCATCATATCCAAGTTTATGAAACTCTCAGGTCTTTATGTGAGGAAGAAGTTGAGTCTGTTGCAGTCATTTTTTAAGGGAAATCAAAAGGTGCACCAACACTTCTCAACAAAAATAATTTGGTTCTTTTGCTTCATGATGATGGTAGCTTTCTTGGACAAAACTTGTGGATGATTTTGGTCATATAAACTTATTCATCTTTGGATATTTTCCGAGAATTCCAGAAGATCACTCATATTTCAGATTTCTATATGAAGCTAAAAGAGATGGTTCAACTTAGTAAGAATCAGAGATGCAAAGTGGTGATTATGGAAAAAGTGCTCTTGTTACTTCTCTAGCTTATGAAAGTTCTAAATCTCTACATAGAGAAGAATATTATATGCTATTGCAGATGCTCCTTGAGAGGATTAAATAGATCAAATGAACAAGGAGTTTCCAAGTTCAAGTTCTAAATCCCTCATAATCACTTCAAGATGACAAGCACACATTGAGTTCTTATAGTTCAAGATGGAATACTTCATCTTGAGAGGGGGGGGGGGATATTAGATTATATAGATATAAGTTATGATTGGTTTTGTTGGTTTAGTGTTTTATATAGTTTGCTTGTCAAATCTGGTTAAGAATGGTAGTATTTAAGCTTTGGCTTGTACATAGATCACAGATGAACGAAAAAATTAGAAAATACCTTTTCCTAAATATGTTTCGTCTCTTTTAATCTTTCATGGGAAAAGCTAATACTTACTTTTCCCCTCTTTTTCTCAATTAATATATAAGATGTTAAATATGGAGCATATTTTTTTATAGAAAACACACTGGACAAGAAAAAATAAAAAAACATAATATATGTTAGGGTAAATTTTGGCTAGGGTCGTTGTGCCACCTCGGAAAGCAAAGATCAAAGCAAGGAAAACAGTGTAGAAAGTATAATTTATTGATATCATATAAAACAAGTAATGATTACAATGGAAAAGGATGAGGAACCCCAGATCCTACTGTTGTCGTATTGCTTTAGTCGAATGTGTTGGTGATTCTTGGTGTAGATATGAATGTTAGGGTTTAGGGAACTTTATTTATACTAGATCTTCTTTGTAGATGCCTTAATATCCCGTAGATATCTTGTAGATCTGAGAATTTATTGAGAATCTCATATATAAGGAATATTTCCGTATATTCTCGCTCATTGCCTCTTTTTTAGATATTCGGAGGAATAAAGTAATCTTTCCTAGTAATGCTATCCTCGGTGGTAGATAGCCACATTTTCGAATATCCCTGATAAGATTTCCCTTGGCACTGCTCTCTGATTGCCAGAGCATGGTTTTCTAGATCCTGAGCCAGGGAGAATTTATTTACCCCAACAGTTTTCCCCTTCAGCCATGATTCTGCGTATCTGAGTCATGGCTTAACCATGTCACTTCTAAATAGATCTTCCCAGCTTTTTCGCTGTTGCTATTACCTAGGTAATCCCTTCTTCATAGGTGTTGCTTCATGGATAATGCCGTCAAGGTTTCTCAGAATAATTATTGTTGTGAATAGTAGTTATTGCATAGATGGGCCCCATGTCGTTTTAAATCTCAGTCTTTTATCAAAGATTGCTAGAAAACCCTTGCTATTCCTTCTTTCCTTTATAACCTTTTCCTGATCAGTGACAAAGCATCTCCAACTCATCTCTCGAAAGTAAACTGTATCTCCTCTTAAAGTTTCTCTGTCTTCCACCTCCTGCATCTACGACTTTAGTAGTGGTAAGAAATTGCTCCTCTCAGTTCTCTGTTTTAGGTCATCATTAGGATTACAATGTTAATTCTTCTAATCGCTTTGTTTTTTCTTTGTCTTTAGAAAAATGTCGAAACGCGAAGCTCCTGATTCCTTTTCCCAGTATTTAACCTACGCATCAGCCAAGAAAAGACGCTCGAAGGATTCCGATTCCAGTGGTGAAGATGATTTGCGTTTGGCTGAGGTTGTTCCACCAACGTAACGTAGACACCAACCCTTCCTCTTCTCCCCATGGACCTATACCGATTGTGCCACATGGGGAGTTCATTGCCCCTGATTTTCATGACACGACCTTGAGCAGTATGAGGAGCAAGGTGTCCCTGTCGGATATATCATCTCTTTCAGGGGCCACGACGTCTTCGCTGCTTTTGCCAAAGTCCAGGCAGATCTGCAGAAGGTAAGAGTCGAGTGTTCTATTCCTCTTTCCTCATTATAGATTATCTCTTTGCGCTCTAGTTGAATTGCACTTTTCTTTTGATGCAGGCCATGTCTCTCTGCAATCATCTTGAAGACAGCGTTATGGCCAATGTTGGTGGGCCAGATAGGAGGAAGAGCATAAGCCAAGGACAACTAACTAGGCGGTCACTTCCAAGAAGGTGGTCAAGGATTTGGAGGAGGAGTTGGTTAAGTCCCAGAGAAGAGAGGAGAGCTTGGAACTCAACGCTGCTCTCATGGCCTCTGAGGTGGAAAAACTGAAGGGAGCATAAGGGAATTGCTGGAGCAGGTCGCAACCCTTTAGCAGATAATGTCCACCTTCCCTGAGGAAAAAGACATGGCCGTGCAAGCTGCCAAGGTCGTGGTGTTGGTCCCTTATAAGGGAGTAGTACATGTAGCAAATAACCTCCTGGAAGCCTGCGCTGGAGCGGAAGAGGTATCACTACGTGCTGAGAAGCGAAGCAGCGATATGAGGGTTGCCACAACCAACTTTCGAGGATGAAATCCTTCTTATTGATCCAAGTGTAGTGGAGCCTACGATTCCAAAGATAATCGCGATCAAGGAAGTTCGTGGCCTTGTTGAGAATCCCAATAAAGCACGCGGGGTCGTGATCCGGGAATATCCTAAAATTGTTGTGGATTCCAACATGACGGGTCTTGTAGCCAGGGGAATGATAGCAACAAAGGAGAAATCCAAGGGGATAGCTTCCTATGAAGTCGCGTATTCATCTGAGGATGATGATTAAGGCCACTGACGCCTGTCGTCTGCAGTAGAACATAACATCCTTGACATTGTCTTTGATAGCTGGAAGATGCAAACAGCTGATGTAGGAGCTTTTTTGTTCTAATTATTATTTTTTTCTTTGCCTCTGCTTTTTGTAGTATTACTTTTGGCTATAGAAGCACTCATTTTGTTGAATTTTTCAGGCCTAAGCCTTGATCTTTATGTTTCACACCTTAGGCCTGAGCCTTATTCTTTTGTTGAAAAGATTCTTTGACTCATTTTTTGTTGCTTAAGATTTTCGCGTTGAACATTGACGGTAGTAGTAGGGAAACATCCCTGGTATCTAAAATAATTTTTAGTAGAATCTGTCCCTTGGTGCATGACTAAGGTATGGTAAGGGTTTGACCATTTAAGCAAAAGTAAGAGAGGAAGAGTATTACCTGGTTCATGACCAGAGTCAATCTGTGACCAGAGTCTCTCTTTGACCGAAGTCAATCTTCCATCGGAGTTAATCTTTGACAAGAGTCGAATTGAAATTTATGAAGATACATAATCGTGATGAAGGGTAATAAATTTGGCCTTATTTTAAAGGGTTTCCACCATTGTATCAAGGTGAAACTTTGACAAAAGATAGCGACATAAGTTAGCTTTCCTGTGGATGTGGTTTGAAGCCAGTCCAAAAGTGTGATCAAAAGTTATGTCCATTTTCGTAAACACTTGCTGTTCAATTCCTAAAATTTCCTTTTTGCACCAAAGTTTTTAGACTTTGCAGAAAAATCCTCATACTCTATAAATTTTGAGCTTTTTCTTTTTATGATTTTAGGAGAAGAATCTCTACCTCTAGAATAAATCGACAAGAGGTCAGTCTAAATTTTTTTGGTTACTAATTATTTTACTTTTTTTGTTTTCTTTATTGTGTAGAAGGAGAATATGACTATGGATTACAATGATTGAGCTCGAAAAAAGGATGCAACACTTGGGGAATTACTAGCGTTGGAAGAAGAGGAAAAGCTTAAATGAGAGTCATAAGTAATGCCACCATTTGATGAGAGAGTCCTTACACCGGAACAATAAGAAGCGTTGGATAATCTTTGTGAAGAAAATCCATCATTAACAAAGAGTGATTTGGCGATTATGCTTCGAACGAATCTCGTCTCATATCGGGTTGCACTTGAAAGAAGATGACTCACATTTATGGAGTTAATGGAAGTGCATAGAGATGAAAAGGTAATATATTGGGTTCCTCCCACCGAACTCACATGTACATGCGATCTAAACTTTAAAAGTTATGATTATGAAAATAGTCACATACTTTATGTTGAAAATTACTTTCTATTATGTATACTCCCGTGGGAGAGCCACACTTTGCCTTGTATTGTATTGTTCCGCATGTGGTAGCGTCGATTGTCCTAATTTCCATGGAGATCGTGGTGCGTTTACCTTGAGATACACACGAGTGTGCATTCTTGGCTCGTTTGCTGGTGTTCATGATTGTGCTTAAAATACTTTATTGGACATATGCATTTATTAGTTGAATTTGGCGACATATGAGGAGCAAAGTAGATCAATGATTTGAAAGGAAAAAATGAGCATGAAGAGGATGAGAATAACGTCTTGGGCTACGTCAGAAGTAGCAGGTTTTGAGGTGCAGAGCATTCTATCTGTTTGGCTAATGCATCGGCATGCGCGTTATGATCCCGAGGTATTTGGAAGAAGTCACAACGCTGGAATGATGAGGTCAAGTCTTTGACGATGCCAAGTTACCGGATCATGCTGGCATCCTTACCTTGGTAATCTCGTTGGTCCTCATTAACGATAAGCATCGAATCACAAAATATTCTTAGGTTACTCGCTCTGAGATCCTTGGCTAGAGCCAATCCAAAAATAAAATCTTCGTACTCCGCTTCGTTGTTCGTTGTTTTGAAAGCGCATCTAACTGCCTTTGACACCACGTCGCCGTTGGGATAAACCAGGACTATTCCTAATCCTGCTCCCCTCACGTTGCTAGAGACGTCGATGTACAACTTCCATTCTTTCCCTCCAAAGTCGTCTTAATGGTGTTCGATCTTATCTTGGATTAACGATTCCATGGATGGCGCAAACTCAACGAAAAATTTTGCGAGCAATTGCGATCAAATAGCGCTAGAGGGCCTGAATATGACATTGTATTCTCCTAGCTCTATTGCCAACTGGCCAAATTCCCTGATAGCTCGAATCAGTGAAGTACAATCTTGATGGGTATTGGGAGTATTTTGAGCCATGATAAATTGATGCAGAGAGATATTTGGAATATATTCAAATATCTGGATTATTTAGTTTATTATTTATTTTATTAATTATCTTATTTTGTTTGGAATTATCTTTAGGCTTTTTAATATTTATTAGGGTTTTTATATTTTACTATAAATAGTCTTTTGAGTTGTTGATTATTAATAAAAGAGTTTCGGCTTTCCAGATAAAAGCATTCTCTATTCCTTGTATGGATTTGATTAAATTCATCAAACAAGAAACATATCCCAATTGATTCTTTAGAATCCATTAGTCGAGCTGTTTATCGTGGCTTCCGCTACATAAGTTGGTATCAGAGCTGGTGTTTTGTTTTTTTTATATCAAAACTCGATTCTGGAATCATGTTCATCGGAACAATTTATCCTTTCACAGACGAAAGTCTTTTCATTGAAAGAGAAGAAAACCATGAGATCTATCGAGAGATCTATGGTGGTCTTATCTATGACATGTATGAAGATGATGTCATATTTTCGGGTTTGTTTTCCAGGAAAATATTTTCGAAAATTTGAAACGTGCAAAAATCGGGCAAAATCATGTTCGTGCAAAATTCGGGCAGTAAGATATTTTCAGAATATTTTTGCAGATTTCAATGTGTGCAAAATTCGGACCTCACCAAGATTCCACAAAAGTTCTGCAAAATTCGCTTTATACAAAATTTGTGCGAAAATATATGAATGCATTTTTGGTATTATGGTACCTATTGAAGATTTGACGACGAATTTTTCTTGGAAGACATTTTGAGATTGAAACCACGATCAAGATTCATGGACCAATCTTCTCCAACCAGAAGAGAATGACGTAGAGAGATATTTGGAATATATTCAAATATCTAGATTATTTTGTTTATTATTTATTTTATTAATTATTTTATTTTGTTTGGAATTATCTTTAGGCTTTTTTAATATTTATTAGGGTTTTATATTTTACTACAAAAAGTCTTTTGAGTTGTTGATTATTAATAAAAGAGTTTAGGCTTTTCAGAGAATAGCATTCTCTATTCCTGATATTGATTTGATTAAATTCATTAAACAAAAAGCAGGTCCCAAGCGAGGATTCCATTGAATCCCTTGGTTGAGCTGACAGGTCCCAATTGATTCCTTGGAATCCATTTGTCGAGCTGTTTATCATAGCTTCCACTACATCAGAAATCCCCCTGGTTTATAAGCTGTAAAACTTTTTAAGATAACAACAGGAGAAAGCCAAGAAGCAGAAAGTACGACGCTTATGCCTTTGGGCAAGAAGCCGAAAGAAACTTCCACCCAATGAAAGGAAACTCAAAGGAAAAAAGAAATATGCCTAATATCCAAGGATACACACGATTTTTCCTAACTTTAAGAGGATAATCACTGACTCTCTCAATTATAAATACAAGACCTAAGGGTTCATGCAGAACATTTACAAAAAACCCTAGAGACTAGAAATTAGATTAAGAGAAACTTAAGGTTTACGACTATACTACGGTTCCATACCCAAACACATTGTACTCTTTGGTTTTCTCTTGATTATCAATACAAAGTCTCTTTCACCTCATTTGTCTTTATAGTTATCTCTTGCTTTCCTAGTCTCACAAAGAACTCGCCCTGAAAACATCCATAACAATTTGGCGCTAGAAAGAGGGGAAGCTCAAACAAAAACTATGTCACGCTGGTAGGAGATATCACAAACATCATAACACCAACCGACTTAAGCTACGACGAGATGAGATCTCAGTTGGAAGCTTTGAAGAAACAATTTGAAGAGGTGGAAAAGGCTAGAAGAGACAAAACTCCAGCCGAAACCAACACATCGACCACAACAGAGCTGTAGGCCCTCAAGGAGCAGATGGAGGTTTTCAAGAAGAAGCTGCAAGATAACGCACAATATCTACAACAACTTGAGCTTGAGAACAAGATACTCAGGGAGTCAAACTCTACCCTAACAGCCTTTCAAGCAGCATTCTAGAGATTTAGAGTGGCTGTGCCCAGGATGCAACCCCTGGAGACTCCTCCCAAAAACCACACTATCAAAAGTAGAGAGCCAACAATCAATGGGGACAAAGAAGAGTTAAACTCTTCTCCCCTGCAATTGAATCTCGAAAAGCAACAGGAGCACCAAGCTCCGGGTCTCGTCTCGTACTCTGCTGAAGACAAACACCTAGAACATATGTTCTCCGCCAAATTTGAAGCTCTTAAGTTGATGATTGAGTGTCTTCTTGGCGCCACCACTAAGAAGGAGTGCCTTAAGCTCCTACACAAACACGCCCTTCTGTGAAGAGATCATGCTCAGTTCTCCTTCCCTACTATGAAGCTGTACAACAGAACCGTAGATCCCAAAACAACTTTGCATAATACAAGCAAAAGATGCTTACTGTGGCTATTCAAAAAGAGTAGAGAGAAGCATACATGTGCAAGGGGTTCAGTTCAAGTTTCACTGGTGCAACCTTGAAATTGTCTATCACCATCCCAAACAGAATCGTGAATTTCTTTGCTACTCTGACCGATTTTTTCATAGAACATTTTGCCAGCTGTAGAGTGTCCCAAAAGTCCACTGATGACCTTTACGAAGTAAGACAACGTCAAGTGGAACCACTACAGAGTTACGTGAATCGCTTTAACAAAGATAAATGGGCAATACCTAATTGGAACGTCGAGACCGCAATCTCAACATTCAAAAAGGGGTTGCGAGATGATGAATATCTTTACAAATACCTCATAAAATACCCTGTCACACGATGGAGGACGTTCTTTCTCAGGCCCAGGCGCAGATAAAATGGGAGGAGGATCTGGCCGCCTAAGCAAGATATGCGCCAAATCCATAGGAACGAGTCATAAGAACGGAGAAGAACATACGCGAGGATAAATGAGACAATGGCCATAACCACTTGGCCAAACATCCTCAAATCTGTCAATATCCAAGGCGAAACTGGTTGGAGTCTTGAAGCAGATGGGTACCCAAGTCAAGTGGCCTTAGAAGATGAAGTCTCTTGATAACCACCAAAACACCAACAAGAGGTGCAATTTCAACAACGACCGTGGCTACAAAACAAAAGATTGCATATCCTTCAAAATGGAGGTCAATGAGATGCTCAAGAGAGGATACCTTTGAGAATTGTCTCTAACAAGGCCAAAGAGCTTTTGAGAAGCCAGGAGGACGACAATCCAGTTGGACACAACGCCCCTGCTTTTCCTCCAAGGCACGATTACATGATCAATGTCATTTATGGAGGATCAAAAGTAAGTGGCATTACCCACGCTGCAGCCAAGAAAAGCACTAGAACTGCAAGAAATAACCTAGGCGGCCCAGAGGACAAGCGTCCAAACCAAGCCGCTGAAGCCATTAGCTTCACAGCAAAAGAGCAATTCTGATCCTAGCACGCAATCACGATGCCTTGGTGTTGTCTTTACTGGTGGCGAATTTCTTGGTGAAAAGGGTGCTCATCAACAACGGAAGCCCCATAAACATGCTCTTCTTGTGAAATTATGAGGATTGAGGTCTAACCAAGGAAACCTTAACCAAGAAAGCCACACCACTTTTGGTTTTCAGCGGAGAAGTCAAGTAGTCTGTCGCAGACGTAGTACTACCTGTCTATGTAGGAGGCGTGAATCTATCTACCAAGTTCTCCATCATAAACTGTGCGTATGCCTACAACATGATCATGGGAAGACCCTAGATACCCGAGATGGGAACCCTGCCTTCTACTTTGCATCATGTGATGAAGTTCCCGACACCCTGGGGAATCAGAGAGACCAAAGGATATTAGAAGAATGCTTGATCTTGCTTCCAGACCACCCTCAAAGGCAAGACGACCCCCTTATAACAATTACATAAACCACTTCCCGCTAGGAATACTGAGGAGTCGGTAGTGAAACAATTGGATGAGGTACCCCTAATGCTTGGAGACCTAGAGAGGAACCTGAAATTGGGGTCGAGACTGCAAGAAGGCATATGCCAAAGACTCATTGACTTTCTGAGATCTAACCCATGTGGTCATTTCGGGCATAGACCTAGATGTCATAGTGCATAAGCTATAAGTGGATCCAAAGCATCCACAAGTCAAACAGATTTGGAGAAGCTTGCACCAGAGTGAGACGTAATCATTAATGACAATGTAAAGAACCTACTAGCCGCTGGGTTCATCAGAGAGGTGCAAAACACCGATTGGCTCACGAACATCGTCATGCTACCCAAGAAAAATGACAAATGGAGGGTCTACATTTATTTTATTGATCTCAATAAATCATGACCGAAAGATCCTTTCCCTTTGCCTCACATAGACAAGCTGGTGGACGCCACGACAGGACACTAGCTAATGAGCTTCATGGACACCTTCTCTGGGTATAATAAGATCCTCATTTACCCAAAAGACCAACAAAAAACCTCCTTCATGATATCTCTGGAGATATATTGCTACAAGGTGATGCCTTTTGGACTAAAGAATGCATGATCCATATACCAGAGATTGGTAAACATGACGTTTGCGTATCAGATCGGCCAGACTATGGAAGTCTACATAGACGACATGCTGTAAAATCATTAGAAGTAGAAGACCACATAGCTCACTTGAAGCAGGCTTTTTCTACGGTGGGAAAATACAACATGAAGCTCAATCCCTCTAAGTTTTCTTTTGGGGTGAGCACGGGAAAGTTCCTAGGGTACATAGTGACATATCAAGGGATCGAGGCAAATTCAGAATAAATCAGGGCAATTCATGCAATTCCTCACCTAAGAGTCCTAAAGACGTGCAAAAGCTAACAGGGAGAATGGCAGCCTTCAACAAGTCACTCCTGGACAAAGAAACATGTTACAACCACTTAGAGAAATTGTCTCTTGCTCTGGTCATGGCATTCATAAAACCACGCCCTTACTTCCAAGCTCACCCTGTAATAGTGGTTACATCGTAACTCATCAAGATAGTACTCCATAAGTCAAAGGTATCTGGAACGTTAGTCAAATGCGCCGTAGAGCTAGGGGAATACGATGTGATCTTTTGTCCAGCTATCAAAATAAAACCGCAAGTGCTGGCATACTTCATTGCAGAGTTCGCTTCATCAATGATCCCTGGAGTAGAGGAGGAGGTAAAAATCTAGTAGGAGAAAAGAAGAGCAGTAGAGTGGTATCTATACGTAGACGAATCAAGCAACGTGAGAGGGGTAGGAGTAGGCCTCATGCTTATATCCTTAAGAGAAAAGGTTGCATCCAGAGCAGTGAGATGCAATTTCAAAGCCATCAATAATGAAAGTGAGTGAAAAGCCCTAATTGTCGGGTTGGGTTTAGCAAGATACATGGCATGTTAAAGATGCCAACATCACCAAGTACTTAACTCCAACCAAAAAGCTGGTCGACTAATTTTAGACATGTGATCTCAAAAAAATCTGGAGAGAGCAGAACTCACATGTCGATGCCCTGGCTAACCTAGACTCTGCTTTAAAAACCACAAAACCAATTAACATCCCGCTTCTGGTACTTATATGGCCTGCCACGGACGAAGATGCAGGAGGACTCGAGGTCTCCAACATTGGGGAAAAGCAAACCAGGATGTCGCCAATCATGGCTTATCTAAAAGAAGATGTCCTGCCCAACGTGAGGATCAAGAGGCAACCAGCGCGATATTGCTTAATCAAGGATAAAATTTATTGGAGGTCATTATATGGACATTATCTACTGTGAATGTGAGTAGATTCTCCTTTGGGAGCTGCATGAAGGTGAATGTGAGTCTCACTCCAGTAGCAGAATCCTCGATATCAAGGTCAAAAGAGCAGGATAATATTGTCCTACAATAGCCAACGCCACGTTAACAATGGCTAAACACTGTGAAAAATTCAAGAGGCACGCTTGGTTACTAAGCTTCCTCTCGAAAACCTCAAGTCCGTCAGCTGTGCATGGCCACTCATGAAATTGGGCATGGACATTGTTGGGAGTAATTTAGGTCATGGAAATTCCTCAGACTTAGATGGAGTACAACAGTAAGACCACAAAGCAGGGGAATGCCCAAAAGCCGAAAGCCAAACGACGTCCTATAGGCAGAAGCCGGAAGACGACCAAGCATAGCCAGAAGCCAGAAGCCAGAAGCCAGCCAACCACCGCCTCTCCTTTGTTTTCGCTATTCCAACTAGTAGATAATGCATGTATTTTAGATAAATGTGCATATATTCTACATNTTTTAGATATATATGCATATATTCTACGGATAATTATGATCTATCCAATTCTTGGAGGGATAATCATGAAACTCATGTATAAATACTAAGCTCAAAGGGAAAACGTGCACACACGAAAACCCTAAGCAAAGAATCAATACAACAAGAAACTTTTCGTCCATCTTTGATCTCTAAGCTTAGCACAAATATCCCCAAACCTTTGCTAAACATTCATCGACCTCCAGCTTCCGTAGTGCTACAAAGAACGACCAAAATCACCCATAACAGTTGGCACTAGAAGGAGGGGAGCTTTCAAAAAACAATTATGTGATGATGGTTAGAGACAATCATGAATCAACAAACATTACACCAGCACGAGCAGAGCTCACCTACGATGAGATACGATCTCAACTAGAGACTTTGCAAAAGAGACTAGGATAGATGGAGCAGCTTCGAAGAGATCATACTCCAACTGGATCTGACGCAGCAGCTGCAGAGCTTCAGACCTTGAGGAAGCATATGGAGGCTCATGCCAAAATGCTCCAAGAGAACACGCAGCGCCTGCAGCAACTAGAGCTGAAGAACGAGACCCTTAGAGAGGCAAACTCGGCTTTGAAGGCAAATCAAGCCACCAATCACAAGTTCAGCGTCCAGGTACCCCAGATGCCAACTCTGGAAACTCCTCATACCAATAACCAAGGAGAGGGAGGAAACCCAGCAGCAACGGGGACCCAAGATGACCAAAACCTTGCTCAAGAGCAAGAAGACCTAATGGATACAGAGGAGCCACAAACCGCAGTTCGTGCCCCACTCTCTGATGAAGCCAGACGACTGGAACAGATGTTCTCCAACAAATTTGAGGCGCTGTAGTCGGTGATCGAGCGACTTCCGGGTTTCTCACCTCCCCTTAGGAAAAGTGCCCTGAGCTCCTACGCGGACAATCCCTTCTCAGAGAGATCGCCCTCACCGATATGCCCAAGAAGTTTACCTTCCCATTCGTAAAGTCGTACAACGGGACTTTTGACTCGGACAATCACATTGCGCAGTACAAGCAGAAGATGCTTACTGTAGCAATCCAAAAGGAGAACAAGGAAGCCGCCATGTGCAAGGGGTTCAGATCTAGCCTGACAGGGGCCGCCTTGAAATGGTTCATATCAACTCCAACCGGAACCATAAGATCCTTTGCTCATCTGACTGATCTATTTGTGGAGCAATTTGCCAGCAGTAGAGTGACTCCCAAGTCCTCTGATGACCTTTATGAGATCAGACATCGTAAGGCAGAGCCGCTCAGGAGCTACCTTCATCGCTTCAACAATCAGAAAGTTACCATCCCGAACTGCAGTGTTGTTACTGCGATTTCTGCCTTCAAGAGGGGACTTCTACCTGATGGTGACCTATACAAGGAACTCACCAAGGATCAATGCAGAATGATGGAGGATGTGCTCTCCAGAGCCCAAGCTCAGATCAAGTGGGAAGAAGATCTACTTGCTAGGCAAGAATCTCGGGTCATGAGGACCGAGAAGATGACCAGAAATGAAAAGCACTATCAAAGACCTACCATAGACGATGGAAAAAAGGGAGCCAAACGACACAAACCTCTGGGTAAGCCAGACATCAATATATTCCCACCGGTCCATACCTGGCCGGACGTATCCAACCTGTCAATATCGAGCGCGAAGATGGTAGGAGTCTTGAAAGAGATGGGAGGCCAAGTCAAATGGCCCCAGAAGATAAGATCACCCAACAACCGTCGGAATCCAAACAAATGGTGCGACTTCCACAATGACCACAATCACAGAACAGAGGATTGTATATCCTTAAGAATAGAAGTAAACAAGCTGCTCAAGAAGGGATACCTATGAGAATTTCTTTCCAACAAGGCTAAGGAGATGCTGGGTAACAAGGAAGAAGGAGTCCCGGCCGACCGTCAAGCACCTGATTCCCCAAGACACGATAGGGTGATCAATGTCATATCTGGGGGTTCAGAGATAAGTGGCATCAAACACGCCGCTGCCAAGAAAAGCACAAGGCTTGCTAAAAAAAATCTTAGCAACCCGGAAGTCAGGCGCCAAAACCTCAACCATGAAGTTTGGAAAAGACAGAATCCTGACACCACATCATGACACATTAGTTGTCTCCTTGTCGATGGCGAATTGTTTGGTGAAGAGAGTTCTCATCGACAATGGAATCTCTACGAACATAATTTTTCTGGGAGCATTCACGGATCTTGGTCTGACCCAGGAAGCCTTGATCAAGAGGACCACGCCGCTAGTGGGTTTCAGTGGGGAAGTCAAACAAACCATTGGAGAAATAGCACTTCCGGTGTGCGCCAGAGGAATCAACTTATCCACTAAGTTTTCTATCATAGACTGTCCCTCCGCCTACAACATGATCATGGGCAGACCCTGGATACACGAGATGAGAGCAGTGCCATCAACCTTGCACCAAGTACTCAAGTTTCCAACCCCATGGGGAATCAAAGAGATTAAGGGTGAGTAAGAAAACGCTCGATCATGCTACCAGACCACCTTGAAGGGAAAGACAGTTCCATTATAGCAATTACAGAAGCCACTTCCCGCATTGCATACTGTAGAGCCGGAAGTGGAACAGTTGGACGACATCCCCCTGGTACCCGGAGAACAAGGCAGAAACCTCAGAATATGGGCAAGATTACAAGAAGGCATACGCCAAAGGCTGATAGACTTTCTCAGATCCAATGCAGACTACTTCGCATGGTCCCACGTGGATATGCCAGGATTAGACCCAGAAGTCATAGTCCACAAGCTGCAAGAGGATCCCTCATACCCGGCAGTCAAGCAAAAAAGGAGGAAGTTCGCGCCTGAACGAGACCATATCATCAACTATGAAGTCAAGAACCTCCTGGCGGCTGGGTTCATTAGAGAGTTCCATTATCCGGATTGGCTAGAAAACGTTGTCGTGGTCTGGAAGAAAAACGTCAAATGGCGGGTCTGCATAGACTTCACGGATCTAAACAAATCTTGCACCAAGGATCCTTTCCCACTGCCTCACATAAATAAGCTGGTAGACGTCACGACTCGACACCAGTTAATGAGCTTCATGGATGCCTTTTATGGGTACAATCAAATACTTATGCACCCGGACGACCAGGAAAAGACATCCTTGATGACCTCTCACGGAATCTATTGCTTCAAGGTAATGCCTTTTGGGTTGAAGAATGCAAGATCCACTTATCAGAGGCTAGTCAACATGATGTTTGCTGACCAAATCGGCCAGACCATGGAAGTCTATATAGACGACATGCTGGTCAAGTCCTTAGACGCGGAAGACCACATTGCCCACCTGCAGCAAGCTTTCTCCACTTTGAGATGAAATTGTCAGAAAATTGGTCGTATCCATGAAGGAGAAGTTTGATAAGTACTGGGAAGAAATTAGCGATATATTCGCAATGGCTACCATCTTTGATCCATGATTGAAGCTTACGCTTGTAAAATATTTTTTTCAAAAGTTTGGTATGAGTTCTTGTGAAGCAAAGATGGAATACTTGAGTGGTAAACTGCGTAAGCTTTTTGAGGCATATGATAGCAAGCCAAAGATAACATCACGATCTACACAGACACGAGAAAGTAATCAACAAAAAGAAGATGATGGAGGAAAAAAGGGAGTTTTGGCAATTACGATGTAAATGCCTCTTCTACATCATTTATGTTTCTTATGATTTGCTCATTTATATTTATGGACTAAGCATTTCATTATGATATTTTCCGGATTTTTTCGCTTTTCGCAAGTCAAGTGCTGTTGTTAGTGGAAAGTCTTCTCTGGAAATGTATCTTGATGAACCGCCGTTAGATGTGGATGAATTTGAGAGTTTGGATATCTTAAAATATTGGAAGGAAAAATATGGCGAATTGGCGTCGACGGCACGTGATCTCTTTAGCATCACAATAACAACAGTTGCTTCAGAATCATCTTTTAGCATTGGAGCTTGAGTTTTGAATAAGTACAAAAGCCGACTTCTTCCAAAAAATGTTCAAGCTCTGATTTGCAGTCGCAATTGGTTAAAAGGTTTTAAAGCATATGAAAACGGTAATAAAATAATTTTGTCTTTTTTACTATTTCATAGTTTACAATAAAACTTTAAATAATTCTCTTATTTTTTTGTGACATGTAGAAGAAGATGAAGTGTTCAATGGTGAAGATGATGCATTCCCTTCATTTGAATCTATTTGTGATGATGATGACGATGAATGATATTCTAGTTTCAGTTTCGAGTCACACTTTATTTCAATTAAACTAAATGACTTCTAGTTTGGATGTTTTGATTTATTCTTGATGTCTTTTAGAACGTTGTTGGCGTTTCTTTTGATTTTCTAAATTGCCTTATTGGATTCCTCCTCTCTTTTACTTTGGTAGTGCATTGTTGCTTGATTTTAGTGACAAGCATACAATAAATGAATCATGTGTTGAGATGGGTGGAATTGATAATAACACTTGTTCATTAATCATTATTATAAAATGTGACACTAACACTTATTCGAAAAATAATACGTGATCATTATTATAATACATGAGACAATAACACCTGATCATTATTATACTTGATCGTTCCGCTTTCATTTAATTACAGGAGTAGTTTTTTGGTAATATTGGTTCAACCCGCGGGCTGGTCCGCAAACCCGTTAAGCTATGCGGGTCGAATCTAGACATGATATTTAAAACCGCAACCTGCCGCGGGCCAACCTGCGAAACCTGAAAAAATAAAAAAACCGTGCGGGTCGGGCTACTTGGACGCATGCTGACCCGTTTGACATCCCTACGAGCAAGTACGTCTTCCATTGTGTTGCATTGGTTTGTCAGCTCCTTGTACAGGTCCTCTTCGGAAAGGAGTCCTCTTTTGAAGGCAGAAACTGCAGCGAACACGCTGTAATTTGGTATTGTAAACTTCTGATTGTTCAAGCATTGCACATAGCTTTGAAGAGGTTATGCATTGCGTTGCTTGATCACGTAAAGATCGTCAGATGACTTGGGCGTCACCCTACTGTTTGCAAACCGCTCTATGAACAAATCCGCCAAGTGTGCGAAGGATCCCACAATTCCGGTTGGAATCGTGATGTACCACTCTAGGGCGACATTAGTCAGGCTAGATCTGAACCCTTTTCACATAGCAGCTTCCCTATGTTCTTTCGGAATCGCCACGGTAAGTATCTTCTGCCTATATTGCGCGATGTGGTTATTCGTATCAGAAGTCCCATCGTACGACTTGATGAAAGGGAAGGTGAACTTCCTGGGCATGTCAACTAGTGCAATCTTGTCTGTGAAAGGAGTGTCTGCGTAAGAGCTTGGAGCACTTTTCCTTAGAGGGGATGCAAACCCTAGAAGACGTTTGATTACTAATTGCAGAATTTCGAAATTTATGGAAAACATCTGTTCCACACGTTTGGCTTCGTCAGAAAGTGGGATGGGGCTTACGGTCTGCTGCCCCTCTAGTTCCATGGGGTCACCTTGCTCCTGGCTAGGATCCCTGGGTCCCCGTCGCCATTTGACCTCCTCTTTCTCCAATGTTATTGGCTGGAGGAGTTTCTAGAGTTTGCATCTGGGGCACGTGAACCCTGAACCTCTGACCCGCAACTTGAGTAGCTGTTAAGGTCGAGTTTGTATCCCTGAGGGCTTCATTCTCCAATTCAAGCTGCTGCAGACGTTGTGCATTCTCCTAAAGCGTCTTGGTATAGACTTCCATCTGTTGTCTCAGAGTTTGCAACTCCGTGGTTGCGGCCTCGGCTCCAGTTGGAGTTTGATCCCTTCGAAGTTGTTACATATGACCTAGTCTTGTCTGGAAAGTCTTTAGCTGAGATCGCATCTCTTCGAAGGTGAGCTCTGCTCGTGCAAGTGTGATGTTTACGGTGTCGTGGTTGTCTCCAGCCATTGTCACGTAGTTTCAGATAAAAGCTCCCCTCCTTCTACCCCCAACTGTTATGGGTGATTTTGGGATGTTCTTTAGAATGCACTACTGAAGCTGGAAAATAATGGATGTATGTGTTTGATGTTTGAATCTAAGCAAAAGAGACGAAAGAAGAAGTGTATTGTTCTCTTGAGCCTAGGGTTCTTTCGGATCCTCTCTCCAAACCCCTAAGCTTTATATTTATACATGGAGTTCATCGTTATCTCCTACAAATCATGAGATATCGTATATATCTAAATATATTTACAGGATTATCTACTTATTTATCAGATAGGATAAACATTAAATTATGGCGGTTTACTCTGGGCCTCTGGACTTTCTTTGACATCTAGCTTCTTGCTTCGTGAGGGTGTATGGCTTCCTTCTTCTGACATTCCATTGCCTTATGGCCTTACTGCGGTACTCCATTCGAAACAAGGGGAATTCCCAAGGCTTAAATTACTCCCAACAGACATAATAGTGACATTCCCAGAGGCTCCTAGCCAGATGGTTTTCCTCGTTATGGTAACAGACTATTTCTTCAAATTGATGTAAGCCAGAAGTCCTAAGCAAGATCACCCACGCCCATATCAAGAGGTTTTTCTAGAAACATGTGGTGACACGGTTCAAGGTCCCTCAAGAAATAGTTACATATAATGGCCCCCAATTCACGAGCAAAAACTTTANAAAAAGGGGGGGGGGGGATAAAGGTGTGCTTCACGACAGCCAGCCACCAATAGTCTAACAGGAAGGAAGAGTCCGCAAACAAAATCGTGGTGAATCTCTTGAAAAACCGACAGGAGGATACCAAGGGCAACTTGGTGGAAGAACTTCCAGCGACTCTATGGGATTACCGAACAACAACCAAGACGGCTACAGGGGAAACATCGTTCTCTTTGGTCTACAGATCAGAGGAAATGACCTTGACGTTTTAGCATTTTAGTGGTTTTTATTATGGCTTTTACTCGAGATTTACGATTTTTAGCATGTATTCAAATTTTTTGGCGCGGATTTGTGTTCTTTAGTGTTTTTACAGGAATCGAGCTTGGATGTGCGAAAAGAAAGCATTTTGGATGAATTTCAAGCATCGAAGGAAGTTTTCTTGAAGGTTGATATATCTAAACAGATGGACAAGGATCGATCGATCCCTGTATCAAGATCGATCGATCCCTGTCCCGTTTCGCGGACCGATTATGCGAAGAACCAAACCAAACTTATCTTGAACCAGATCTCATTACTAAAACCTAAGCTCATGTTTCCTGTATCATGATGCTATTTTTTTTGAGTTTTTGAGAACAAGAGAGAGATTTGTAGCCTAAGGAGAAGAATCATCTTTCGTACTTTGAATCCGAGAAGAATTATGAACCTTACTCTTTGTTTATTAATCAATACAATCATGTCTCTCTTTGATTTGATTTTGTGTTGATTCTCTGATCATGAGTGAGTAGTTATTCGTTGGGTTTAGGATTCTCACATGGGGATTCATGAGTTGTTGACATAGAATTGTATGATTAGGGATTTATTCAATTCGATCTTCATCTAGGATTGTTCGTAATGCATGAAATTAAACTGATCACTTAGTTTCTGATCTTAGGTTGTTTAACGTCTAGAAAGTGTTTGTTTAAATTCCTGAAAGAATCCTAAATGAGCAATTCATCTTAAACCAATGGAAGTTGAAGTTTAAGTGAATTGCGAACCTATCAAACTTGTTTAGAATGCATGATTAGAATCGGCGAGTCAACGAAATTTAGTGGTTTCTAATACATAGGGAATTGATACTACGAAAGTACATCAATTCTACAATTTTGTTTGAGTTCAAGACGGTTTAAAACATGTTCCCTAATCAATAGTTCGAGTCTTCAATGAAATGTTGCCCTCAGAATACCTAATGCCCAACTCTTTTTTGATTGTTTTACAACCATGTTGTCATTTTTTGCTTACTTTGCTTTCTAAATTTCGATTATTGCATCTTCTACAAAACATCTTTTTCGCTTGAGCCCGCTCTTTGATATGAAATTCTACGTGCTACCTTTAGTCTAAGCTATCAGACCTCAACCAAAATCAGCGTCAGAACAAGTTGGAAAGAGCTTTAATCCGCAAAGGAATATGAAGAGCTAATGGCCTTGTCCCTTGATCTCCTAGATGAAAGAAGAGAAGTTGTAAAGGCCAGAAATTGGCATCACCAGCAGGAAGTAGCACAAAGCTACAACAAAAAGGTCCAGACCATATCCTTCCAGCAAGGGGAATGGGTCCTGTGGTGCGTCTTTGAAAATACCAAGAACGAGACAACACCATACCAAATAATATATGTAAGAGGTTTGAGGCATACAAGCTGCAGGGTAGGTATGGAAAATTTCAGCCAAACAACTGAAATGCGTTACACTTAAAATCCTACTACTTTTAAGGAAGACCCCTTACCCCCACGACCACGCCTTCAGATACGTTTCTCTCGTGCTTTTTCAATTTTTTCTCTCAAATTTATGTTTTTCAGTTGTAACAACTCTACTGCATCTACGGACGAATTTATTCAATAAAAGTAATTGATTTCTTACAAAGAAAGCTAGTAGAAAGTAAGGGCAAACAAGTTGGCTAACTATTTCTCATTGAAAAAATAGTAAAAGGAGAATGACCCCTTAATTAACGTGAGCAAAACGCTAAAACCTTTGCTTTAGAAAGGGAAAAAACCCCAAAAGAAAGCAAAAAAATTACTTATTCCTGCTTAACGGACAACAGGATACCAAAGCACCGAGTGTTGAGCAGGAAGCATCATTGGTTACTCTTGCTTACCAGGCCGAAAAGAGCAAGTCGCTGGGTCTTAAGCAAGCAACATCATAAAAACATATTTACCTAGACCTGAGAAGCAGAAAGACTAGCGATTACATCTCCCAGAGGGTAAGATTCACACCAACATAAGACAAAAGAGTGATAGTAGCTTACCTGTAGGAAGCAAAGTTCAACAAACATATTGATAGTTGTCACCCAAGTGGAACAAAATGCAAAAGAAATATTGAGTGTTGTACAAAAACAGAGAAAAAAGGTTCGAAAAGGGGGAATCAAAATACTCTGATCGCATATTATTATCGCAAAAGCCAATAGTTTGCAAAAGTCGGAGTACAAGATGCTCAATAAAATCCAGAAGCTCAACATGCTCAACAGAAGCTTGAGGTCAAATGGCCCAATGACGGCAGAAATTTAGAGGCCCGAAAGGGCCAGAGGCAAGTGGCCAACCAAAGATATAAGTACTGAGAAACGGAACCTAAATTCTTTTCCAAGCAAGTGACTAATTGAAAGTAGATAGCAAAATGAAAAAGAATTTCAGAAAAATCATATATATAAAAATTGTCACAAAGGACCCGAAATAAAGTTCAAAAGACGCTGAAGAGCCATGAAAAGATAAAGGCCTAAAAATGCCAAAAACATCTTACAAATGCCAACAAGGGGTAGAACCAAGCCCATGAAGGAGCAAAGGAAAATCTTAAAATTAAAATTCCCCTAGGGGAGAGCATAACAAAATAATTTTTTTGAGCTGGAGTAGGATCAGTCGACTAGAGGATCATGAGTAGGAGATTTCTTGGGTCAACATCGATGTCAACTGGGATTGGGACGATTGGGGTAGGAGGAATCAGAGGCTCATTTTCAAAAGTCGGAGTGGCCAGGCCCTTCAAATTTGCATATGCCTCCATCACAAATTTATAATTGGAAAATTAATCCTCTAGATTCCAGGAGCCAGTGGGCCCTTTGATCCATTCCCTCGCCATTTCCCAGCGTCCAATGATCTTGACGCCATTACCCGCCATCCAATGTCCTCTACGAAAGTGCTGGCCTCCAACTTGAACATGGAGATCTCCTTCTCTAGAGAAGCCTTCTCCTTAGCTTCCGGGCACCATCCGCCTCCTTCTGGTTCATGAATTTCAGGCCCTTGGCCAAGTCCCTGATCTCCCTCAGCTCCTTCTACAAACTAGTCGGTCAGGTCTTCTCCTCCTAAAGCTTGAGAATGTAGTCCTCCACCATGGTCTTGTGTACTTTAGCAAAAATGTTTCCCTCTACATGGTGGAGAAAGGCAGTCATTTGGCACGAAAAAGACAAATCAGTGCACGTCATAAAACAAACAACATTGTGCAGAAAAGAAAGTTACTTTCAGCATCTTCCTTTGGAGATGGAGGAGCACCCCTACAGAATCAGAGCCCGAGAAAGAGATATTGACCGTGGGAAAGACCGACTCTTTAGCTGCTCAAGAGTGTCATTCAGCTCAATAGGAGAAAGGGAGGAGGACCTGGTGTGTCAACCCCCTCAATAAGAATTAAGAAACGGGCGAGATGCGATTAGTGGCCGAAGAAAGATAATAGCTAAAGAGATGGACCAAAGACGATTTTAGTGACAAATTTGTGTATTGACGATTGAGAAAGGTAAGGGTAAAGCCTCAGAACAGTTTTAGCAAGAGAGAATGTAGTCGATTTGAATGGTCGGGACGAGTGTTAGTATGTTTGAGTAAAATCCCTAAGTATCGGTAAGTTTGCAGTTAAAATGGAAGTGACAGAAAATGAGGAATCCAAGTCCACAAGACTTAGCCAAGTAGCCATGGTCAAGGGATAAGTGAAGTTGGTGGAGGAATTAACTTCTTAAGATAGTTTGAAAGCTTATGGAATGCCCGCAAGAGTTACCAAGTGATTGGCCGGATAATGTTAAACAAGAAGCCAGTTATCAACTGAGATACTTGAGAAGAAGCTTAAAATTTAAAGTTTGAAATGCCGACCGTTCATGAAACGTCCTAGATGATCAAGAAAATAGCCGAGAAATAATTTTTGATCTGGAACTAGGTAAATAACTAAGTTGCCTGCATGCTTTCTTAACCAACCAAGCTCCTCAATGACTCAGCAGGTCGGGATTTTAGCTGCTTGAGCAGCTTTTCATGCTGGGGAATTTTTTTTTTCTGGAAAGATTCTTTGGAGAATTTATTGGATCGTAAATACTCGCGGTTCGGCGTAAGTCGTTCTAAAAATGTTAACATTTTGATTTTTAGTTATTAGGGTAGAAATAACCTTAGATATAAATTAGAAGCCTAGTGGTCGGAAGTATGTTGAAGTTGGTTGGAATAAACTATTTAATGTTGCTCGGGACGGCTTTCAGGATGCCCGAATCCGAACATATAATGTTTGGAATACATTGGGACGTGTTCGGGTAATGTGCATCTGGAAGTAGCTGTCCAATTGCTTAGAGCGATTCAACTGCTTGTGCTTAGTCGTTTACATGTTTTGCATTCAAGAGGAAGATGGGGAGGCCATGCTATCTCGTGCTTGCTTAACCTCCTCTTCCCATCCCTATATATACCCACCCATTCCATTAGTTTTCTCCCATCCTAAAACCTAAAGAAGACCTCTAGCTCAAGTCTTAAGGTAAGCCGAAAAAACTAGCTTTAAATTTTAGTTTATTAAATAATTAGCTTAGGACTAAGTAGTTTTCCGATATTTCGAACATCAGATATCAGATTGTTCTAGGAATAGTACGATAAAAGCTTCGAGCCGAGCCGACCGCAAGGTAAGAACACGCTAATCATCCCAATGTCTAGGTGAGTCTCAGTTAGGGTTTGATGTTGTTTGTGCGATTAGCGCCTGCCAAATGAGAGAAAGTGTGTTGCATGTTGAATTGTAGAATTATGAAATGGATAAGTAAATGGATGGACATAAGTAAATGGTTAAAGGTGATGATTGTATGATATTGATGATTGGTGACTGTGTGATGCATGATAATTGATGGCATGATTATTATGTGATGTATGTGGCTATGGGAGATATTTGGTTATATCATTTGGGTCTCGGTTCGGGGGTATAACATATTTGTGTTATGTGATGAATATGATGTAATGTTATTGATGATGATGGCGTTGTATAGCTTGAACGATATAACTTTATTTCCGGGTTCGTTTGGTGAGGAATCAAGATTTGATTGTTGTTGGGGTCAAAAACTGTCCCGACGAAATCGATGCCTGAAAAGGACTACGGGGATGATGTTTTCTCCTTCAGACACAGGAATCGTAAGGATATCTGAAAACTTCAAGATTCTCATCGTTTAGGCTGTCTCTTCCCGACCTGGCTTCGAAGCTTCGAAGATAGTCGATCATGACCAATCTCNNNAGTGCTAAGGTTAGCATCGATGGTTCTCGGATAACTCTCACAAGGCCACACGATACGTTCTTCGGAGCGATACGAAACCACCAAAAGCGTTGGAGAACTGCGTCGCTTCAGAGAAATGTCTAAATGCCCATTGACGCCAAACCTACAAACGAGTCTTGGAACCGATTGACGACTAAACTAGAGGCCGATCTAGACGTCGATTGGAAGCAAGATCGGAGGTCCGTCTTGGCGCCAAGACCGGAGCATGGTCTTGGCGCCAATTGGCGTCAAGACAGAAGGTCTGTCTTGGCGCCAGTTGGCGCCAAGACCAAGGCATGGACTTGGCGCCAATTCACGCCGAGACAAAGTGTCTTTCTTGGCGCCAGTTGGCACTGAGATGCTGATAACGTTCAGCCGTAATCCATTGACTGAACCATGTCCTTTCCGATCGTCATTTCCTTCGAATCGTCACTTGATCGTCTCTTGTTTCATCTCGATTGGAGTTTCCGTCAAACCGTCATGATGATAATCTTAAGGATTCGTACTTTTCGTGGACTTTGTATCGATCGTGTAAAAAGACGACGGTTAATCTAAGCACCGAAAGAGTCTAAACTATTCGATCGACCTTATTGTTCCACAAAACTATTACCGCTTGGTCTTACGAGAAACGGTTTCCCGCGCCAATCGTAAAAATCACTTAGTCGCGAAACGGCCCGAAAGGGCCCAAACTGCGAGAACGGCCCACTTACGATTCCGGGCAAGAACCGGCCCATCTACGATCACGGTTTGCCAGGGTTTCGCGAAAATGTTAAGTTTCGAAAAGATAAGGAAGGATCTCGAAAAGATATATGCGAATCAGGAAAAAAGAAATATTTCCACGAGAAGATATGCACAAATCGGGGACGGAAAAGGAAACGAGCCAAGCCCAAGAAGACTTATATAAAGGGTGCGAAGGAGAAGGAGATGGACAACACAATTTTCGTCACCGCAAAACACTTAGAAAAAACTAGGGTTCT
>OVAN01001003.1:0-46610 GCA_900406275.1 Anastatica hierochuntica | reverse complement strand
CTCGCAAATTGCGTGTTTTCTTGTAGTGAATATGAGTGATTCACCATACAAGTTTTTACTACTACAAAAAAAAGTACACCACAAGTTGCATTTGCAAAAATCTAAAAAGCTCAACAACAAACTAAGCCAATATATAAGAAACTATTTAATAACAACATATTTTCTTAGTATCAATAATTAATAACTTAAACAAACATTATAGTTACTTAAGAGAGTAAGAAAGATTATTGTTTATACCCATTAATCACTGCATAACATTGTTGCCTTTGATCATTTAAATTTTCCCACCCACCTTGCAAATTCCTCAATTGATATCCACCATTTATAATCTCCATATTAACACCAATACCATTGTTATTAACACTAAACCCTCCTGTTGATCCATTAGAACTTATCGCTAATCCGTTTTTGTTGATGTTAGCATTGTTGAATACGCGTTGATGATTGTCCCAACTAGTGATAGGTTGATTGAGAACTAAGCTTTTGTATAGCTTAAGCTCTTCACATATCCTCCTATACTCTCCATAGGATCCAAGGACAGGATCTTTTTGTCTCCATAAAGCTTCCCATGTTAAAGAATCAGACAGTTTGTTACGGTCCTCTTCACGTACTGTCCTTACCATTTTCTGTACGTTGCTCACACCAAAGACTTTGTGTACGGCTTGAAACTCTTTGGTCTTGCGAGCAGGGAAGTATGGTGATAAGATGCATTCGTTGTTGCACTTCTTTCTTTGGTGTTTGCATGATGCACAAGCTTGATGTAATGACGAGTTACTAGAGATGTTGTTGCTCGTGTTGTTGTTGTTATAAGAGTTCCTTTGCATCGTGCCGTGCATGTCTCTAGCTAGTACTCAAAAAAATTGAAATTATAAAACATATATAAATGGTAATAATCAATCATGTATAAACATTATTTATATCAAAAAAAAGTTAAGAAGAAATTGAGTAAATCATTATAAACTTTTCAAACCAATTCTTAGTAATACATTAATATTTCAAGTAAAAGAAATAATTCATATGTATTAGTGCCATAAATATATGTTTTGGAATCACATAGGCGTGTGCATATATATATCTAAGAGATTCATGAAGCATGATAAAAAAAATTATTAAAATCTCCACACACTATATATCCATAATTCACAAAAAAAATGAGAAAAAAGATCTCTATAAGATAAGTTTTTGAACATATTTTTTAATAAGTTATTCATATATACAAACCTCTTGTCTCTTTTCTTTTCCTTCATTCGTGTGGGATAATAGCATTTGGGAGATAAAAAGGTTTATATTATTAATAAATAAGAGATACTATGGTGCATAAAGAGTGTAATGAACATGAAAAGATTGTTTGGTTAATGAAAGATAAAGGTGTTTGGATGAAAGGTGTTGATTATGAGTTTTTTAGGTTGCTCATGACAAAGGAAATCAATAAACTAAAACGAATTATTCTCTTTAGATTTGATATTTTCATTTTTTTTAACAATAGAGGGAATATAATAATTTCAATAATTTTTTTTGTTTTTAATAAAGTTTTTTTTTAATATTCCATAATCTGAATTTCAAATTTTTTTTTGCTTGGTCAAACTATGATCTTATCATATTAAAACAGAATGTATTAACCAAAAATTGAGCTTATTAGATTACATTATATAATCCCAAACAAAGTTATACTATATAGTTTTTTTGAGATTAATAGTATGAAACTTTGTATGATTATTAATTACATCAAATCACATCACATAATCCAACAAGCATTAGGATTCTCATCATATCAAATAGTAATTCTTTAAACTTGGAAGATTTAAACAGAGCACAAGAGGATTTTGACAAGAAACATCGACAGAGATTATATAAAAAAACGAACAAACAATGAAAAAAAAGAAACCCTAACTCAAGAACTTTGTCTCTGCCTTGTCACAGAAGTAACCCAGCGACCGTGAACAAACTCGAGATGTCTTCTCAAACTATAAATCGGGTAATGACATTCCTCGTTGGTCGTGGCGAAGTACACCGTGTAGAGATGGCCTCTCACGGCGGAGACGTAACCGACCCACCAGCCTTCGTTGGCGTAAGCATCGACCTTGTCGTGGAGGTTAAACAAAGACGGTTGAGATAACTTGGGAGGCAAGGGACGTAGTTCATCGGCGGAGATGACTTCGATCAAAGGAATAGGATCTTCACCTTCCGTCACGAGATTCTTGTACTTAACCTTATAGAAGTTTCCATGTGGAAGCTTTGATAGTACCTTGGCTTCGAAGTAAGAACCTAAGTAACCTTCTTCTTTGCTGCATACTTCAACTTTATCTCCTTTCACAAACTTCATCTTTTTTTTTCTGATCAAATAGTTTCTTTGATTTGTTTTTTTTTGTTTTCAAGAGAATGAATAATACATGGATGTATTTATAAGTTATTTATTTCCTTTTTTCTTTGGGTTTTAAAAACTTTCCTTTTTTGTTATAATTATTATTATTTTTTTCCTTTTCCGATTGTTATTTTCTTTTTCTTTTTTAGTTTTCCTTTTTTTTTACTTTATGGAAAAAGATTTCTGATTTAATTCATACGGCCTTTATTTTATTTTACACGAAATTGGAATTATCCGAGACAGAAAAAACAATTTTTTATTTAAAAAAAAAATATCACATACATATAAGGCTATTAAACAACCATAATCTCTATATTATATTTTCCACTATATGACTTATATAGATTAACATGCATGTAAATACATTTATTAACATGTCACCACACTCATGCAAATATACTTAGGAGATTTTATAAGAAACATCAACGAGCGAGAGCCATTTTCTGTTTTTGAGCTTGTGAAGGCAATTTCACATCAGTGGCTAATCCAAGAATCTCCAAGAGTCGAATGAGATACCAAGTGATATCTATCTGCCACCACTCCAAGCCTTGCCTCGCTGATGACTCAAACGCGTGGTGGTTGTTGTGCCAACTCTCTCCCATTGTTATTAAGCTTAGCCACCTTCATAATTTTCAAAACATATATTCAAATCTCATTATATTAAAAACATATACTTGAATATGATTATGAACCCCTAGGTTATCTAAATCTTATGCCAATGTTGTAACCTGCTCAAATTATATATTGTTCTTATGACCAGGAGTATCAGGGTTTGTGGATCTTAAATCTCTAAGATGAGGTTAAACCAAGTTAGAGCATCAGCATTGGAGGAAAGACTGAGACTCCCCAATGCGGATGCTCTTAGATACTCGCATTTCGCGTACCATCCCTTGACGCATCTCGAATGTATGATGAGACTTTTACCATTGGACCACACTAGATATTTGCGAAAACTAGTTGAATATATAGAGTCTTTAGTATGTATTTATATATTACCAAACATTACGAGATGTGTCTTTAGTCTTCCACGACCTTGAACCCCAAATATGGCATCCCGAGTTTATGAACCATGTCAAGTGGTACCCTATAAAACTCCCAACGCCCTGTCGTCATAAAATAATATCAAAATTTCAATAACTAATAACTACATGTAAATTTTCAGTTGAATTTATACAATTTTATTTTTAATATATATAATTCCAAAATTAGTCTTCAAAACATATGGAAGAAAAACCAAAATATAAATTAGAAAAAAAAATATATTCACCCCGCCGCATGTAAGGTAAGGCAAACCACCATAAAGATAGAGAAGGGTCCAAAACATTAAGATGTGTAGAGCAATTGTTCTTCGTAGAAACCTATAGAACCATTGTTGCTTCAAGTCCATCACGTTGTTACGTGCTCCACACTGTTACATTGTTTGCATTGTATTGTATTACAACATGTAAGTCATAAAAGAAGAAGATGAGAGATATATATTTATTCATACGTTACTTACCTTATATTTGAGATACTCAGTGTCGAATATCCATAGGATATGACTGAACAAGAATCCTTCTTTGGGACTATGTGGGTCACGTTCCGTATCAGTGAACTTATGATGGAACCTATGTATACTTACCCAATCCAATGGATCTCCCTGAAAATTATTATATAATATGGTTTCTAAGATCTTACTTTTAAATAAAATCACTTGACACAAACGTATGTATATATACCTGAAGAGCGAATACAGCGTAGTAAGCAAAAGGATATTCAAGCCATTTTGGGAGCTTAAAGCTCTTGTGAGCTAAGTTCCTATGGTACGAGAATGTGATGCTGAGATTCGTCGACGTGACAAAGATCAGACCAAACCGCAAAGCTTCCCATTTGTAGTTAAACGGTGCCAAGAGACACAAAACGTGCACGATTATAACCGTTAACGCTCTTACTACATCGACTAATGGCCATTTTCTTTGAAAATAAGCTCTTTTTGGGTTAGACATTGCACTGGTTTGGCTAGAGCCATTGTCTTTAGTGGGTTTACACATTGTGGAAATTGCACTTGTGTGAGATGTTGTATGAACACTAGAAGATTGAGCTAACTAGCTTATGGCCTATGGGTATATATATATGGGCTAATGTTACTGCTTGAATTTATTGGCCTACATTGTTAAATGCAATTGACCACTAGTGTGTTTTAATAAATGCTTTTATCTATTGAACTTATCTCTTTTTTAATACTATCATGGCAACACCACATGTTTTCACTCGTCCCAACATTCAAACATACTAGTACACCATACCAAGTTATCTAAAAAGGGAAACAAAAAGAAACTTGGTGTGTATTTTGTATATAAGAGTACTGGTGCTATTCAATGTTTTCTTTTCTTTTGGTTAGAAACTATTTAATGTTTATTGATTTGTATCTATCGGGTACCATACTACCATTTATTTGGTTATTTAGGATCGAAGAAACGAATGGAACCGAAGCCAACCAACCGGAGAAAAGGTATTGAATCCGAACAAAAAATCGGCATAAATATCTGAATTCTAAATCTCTATACCCGAAGATCCAAACTCGAATTGATATCGAACCGAAACCTGAGTAAATATCCAAAATACATGAAGTATAATTATATGTCCAAATATATTAGTTATGTTTAGATTTAAAATAACCTATATACTTAAAATTACAACTAGAAATTTGAATAAATAACTAATAGGAAATTTTGGGATATGTTTGTGTATTTTTAGTAACTTTAGTAAATTTTCCAGTATTTTCCAATTTTTTGAGCATTTTCAGATATGTTAAGATTATTTTTAGAGTATATTTCTGGTTAAATTCAGGCATTTTTGAGTATTTCAGATACAAATACTCGATTGAATCCAACCGATTCCAAAATTTTTTAGTTAATAATTGTCCATCTCATAAATATAAGAACCGAACCAAACCTCAAAAATATTATATCTAACCTGAACTAAAATAGAAAAAGAATACTCAAATGAATCCTAAGAGCATCAGCAGCGCTAAATCCTTGAGACTCAAACTCTCTCAGTTATTATAAATATTAATTTAATTTTTTTTTGTCATCGTAGCCTAGTGGCAAATAGTTCCTCTCACTAGAGGCAGGTGCAGGGTTCGAATCCTGGTTTCGTGAGATGGATGCAGAGGTGGTGCAACCACTGACCCACTTGCTCCTCTCAAATATTAATTTAATTATTTATTTATTTACGTATTTATGTAAATAAATAAATATTATCTCAGTTATTATGAATATTATCTATTTATTTATGTAATTATTTTTAGTGATTTAAAAAAAAATTGAATCAATTAGATAAAGACAAGTGGAGAACAAGCAAGCCAGCGCCATTTCGTTAGAACTGAATAGAACTGATTTGAACCCGAGTAGATACTCACAACCAAGCCAATGTCATTTCGTTAAGGCACAATTCTCAATATATTTATATCATTATATATGTTTGATTTTAAATGATGTTTTTAAAAAATTATTTTAAGTTATATTTATTTTATTATATATGTTTGATTTCAAAGGATGTTTTTAAAATATTAATTTAAGTTTTTTCTTTTAAAAATATGGCAAGCTTAACTCTCTCTTTTTTTTTTGTCAAGAAATATTGTATTTAATCGGACTTATGATATTAGGCTTTTGGGCCAATGTAAGACAATATGTATTTTAATTTGAAAACCCATTAACAAAAAAAAACCCTCTTCTTAGTAATGTAGTGTTTTGTGATATAAAAAAAAAAGGACAAGAGGATGTAAACGCAGTCGAAACGCAGTCGAAACGCAGTCGGAGATTATAAAACGCGGTCAAAGTTACAAACGCCGCTATAAAAACGCTTAATCCCAAAAAATTAAAACGCATTACAATCCTAAACTCTTCTTTCGCCTACAACCCTAATATCTCCAACAGTGTGCTCTTAGCGCCGTCGTTCTCGTCTCTCGCCGTAGAATGAGTTCGACAGCCGCTCCTCCGCCGCAACACCAGTCGAAGGTTGATCCGAAGAACATTAGCAGAGCCGTGAAGTCTCTAGTAAAATGGTGGGACGCCAAATCCAAATCCCAAAACTCCGAACCGCTCGAGAACGACGGATTCGTTTACCTAATCGTGACACTGAAGAAACCTCCGCAGATGGATCGGACGAATCCAGTGATGATTCCTCTTCCTCATCCTCTCATCGATCTAGTCGAAGATTCGCCGGATCTCTGTTTGATTATCGACGACAGACACAAGAACAAAATCACAAAAGATGCGGCGATGAAGAAGATCGAAGCAGAGAAGATTCCAATCACAACCGTGATCAAGGTTTCAAAATTGAAATCCGATTTACGGAAACTAGAGGTGGAGGAGAAGAAGAAGTTCGAGCTATACTTCGCCGAGAGGAGGTTGATGCCGATTCTTCCGAAGCTATTGGGGAAAGAGTTTGTGAAGAAGAAGAAGAATCCGATTGCGATTAACCTTAGGTATGGTAATTGGAAAGAGCAGATAGAGAAAGCATGTGAATCTTGTTTGTTCTTCGTTGGAATTGGTACTTGTAGTGTTGTTAAGGTTGCGAAATTGTCAATGGAGAAGAAGGAGATTGCAGAGAATGTAATGGCTGCGATTAACGGAATCGCTGATTCGATTCCTGGGAAATGGAAGAATGTTAAATTGTTTCATTTGAAATTGCTTGAGAGCTTGGCTTTGCCTGTGTATCAATCGAAATCGGTTCGAGATATGGAGCTTGAATCTTAAGAATTTTGTCTAAGAGGACGAAAGATTTCGTCGCGAATGAGAATGGAGAATGTGGAGAGGAAGATTAACACTAAGGTATAAATGATCTCTGGTTACAATTTTGTCTTCAAGTTTTGGTTAATTTTGAGTGGAATGTTCTCTTATATATGATGATGCTTTCTTTACTTTAGTGAACCATATATGGTTGTCTCTTGATAGATGGATACTACTTCCTCTCCTTACGGTTTAAGGTTGGTGCACACAATCAAACTATAGAATACAAATGGTCACAAACATCAAATAGTATTGAACTTTTGCATAGAAATGTAAGAATATCGTTTAAATTAAAAAAAAAAAGTACTTTAAAAATATCATTTAAATTGAAACAAGTGAGTATATAACTCCAAAAATCAACGGTTTTAATGGTTGCAAAATTTGCCAAAAAAATGTCTTTAAGTTAAGCTTCATATCCAAATTAGGAAAATCTAATTTGGGTCCATTAGGAGTATTCATTAACTAGAGATTCCATAAGCATTGACAAAATATTTAATGAACTTCTAATCTTAATTAAATAGTTATCATTAATTACCTAATGAATAGTTAGTTTAATAAACTAAAAAAACTAGACTTTCTCATTGGACCGTTACATTCACGCGCTTTAGTCTCCCGTGGGTCCTCCATTGTCTTTGATCCATTTCTGAAATTTAGACTCAAAGAGAGAGAGAGAGAGAAGAAAGATTAGTCTTTACTCTTTTGTAGAGTGAGAGAGAAAGTGTGTGTAAAAAAAAGCACATGGCCTCATTACCCTTGGGGTCTCACCCTCATGTTCTTGCTCCTCCGCCGCCGCAGCCGCATCCTCACGACGGAGACGCTTCGAAGCGCCGTCCTGATATGGATTCTTCTAATAAGGTTTTCTTCTCCGTCTCTTTTGATTAATCGCTTTTACGTCTGTGTTTGGTAAAAAACTAGTGTGCATTTCGAAATTCTAGTTTGGTGGCTGTTCTAGATCTACTCCGATCTACCTCCTAGTTTCCTCTGTTCGATTCCTTAACTACACTAGAATTTTGATCTGTTTCCTCGTGCTTTGTGTTGTTGTTTCGCTGCTTCTCCTGATCTGAGCTCACCGGAGAGATTTTACTCCGACGAGGCTAGTTTTGATAGATGAGTACGATTTTGACTTAATTGGTCTACATGCAGTAGCGAGATTACTCACGATTTCTCTCAGCTACAAACTTCGACCATCTTCACTAGAGTTTTCACAATACAATCTGTCTTGTAGATCTCTGAGTTTTCTATAGTTATTGTTCTTGGCCCATTGCTTCTCTGTCTTTTTCGTCTCGTCCTTTTTCAATGATCTCTTACTTCTTTTGCAAGATATATATTATATAATACCACAATCTGTTTAACATCTAAACTCATGAGCTTCTATTCTGAAGAATGATAAATTGAAGTTGTTAGCTTCATTTATGTAATGGCAAAAACTAATCATTCTCGTATGTTTATAACCTTCGGTAAATGCATACTAATATGTGAGGTGGATTGCAGGAAATGTCTGCTGCTGTTATAGAGGGAAATGATGCTGTTACTGGTCATATCATTTCCACTACCATTGGTGGCAAAAACGGTGAACCGAAGCAGGTTAGGTTCTTATCTTTGCAGAATCTTCAGCAACTGTTAGTTCTTATCTTCGCAGAATCTTCAGCAACTGTTACTTTTCCAAATCTGTCTCTTACATTTTCTTTGTTCTGTCTCCTACAGACCATTAGTTACATGGCTGAGCGGGTTGTTGGAACGGGATCGTTTGGTATTGTTTTCCAGGTATCTTTGTGCTTCTCATTGCTAAGATTTGGATTCCATGAAATTTCTCTTTTTCTTTTTGATCAAGTCGGTAAATTACTGTTTTAGGCGAAATGCTTGGAAACTGGTGAATCAGTAGCCATTAAAAAGGTTTTGCAAGATCGTCGTTACAAAAACCGTGAGTTGCAACTAATGAGACTCATGGATCACCCAAATGTCGTCTCCTTGAAGCATTGTTTCTTCTCTACAACGAGTAGAGATGAGCTCTTCCTTAACCTCGTTATGGAGTATGTACCTGAGACGTTGTACCGGGTTCTGAGGCACTATACTAGTTCGAATCAGAGGATGCCCATTTTCTATGTCAAACTTTACACATATCAAGTATGCACTGTTATTTGCAGTTTTTCTCACAGACACTCCCATTGAAAATAGAGTTGACTCTGAAACTTAGTAGAAAATTTCTAACGCAGATCTTCAGAGGTTTGGCTTACATTCATACCGTTCCTGGTGTTTGCCACAGAGATGTGAAGCCACAAAATCTTTTGGTGCGTAAACTAGCATGAAAGGTGTTTGGTAACGTTGACTGATTTCTGATTCTCACTTTTTGGGCATTCTGTAGGTTGATCCCTTAACGCATCAAGTTAAGCTGTGTGATTTTGGAAGTGCAAAAGTATTGGTAAGGCTGTTACTCATTCATTAATTCATTTCTTCCTTTGTTCTCGCTATGCTTATGTTACACATGCAGTTATTCGAGCTTTTCAGAGTATGAGTATTACCAGTTATACAGTTTTGCCCATTTCTCAGTAGAAGTATAGACGCAGTCAGCATGTTCTCTAACCGCATTAAATCACTAATTTCATGTATCTCAGCTATGCTAACCTTGTGCAATGTTTTCACCTTAGGTCAAAGGTGAAGCAAATATATCATACATCTGCTCCCGTTACTACCGAGCGCCAGAACTCATCTTTGGAGCCACGGAATATACAGCATCCATAGATATATGGTCTGCTGGTTGTGTACTGGCGGAGCTTCTTCTTGGCCAGGTTAGTGTTGACCTCTATATGTTAATTATCTTGGGAAATAAAGTATACATTATTATATCATCTCATTTTTCTCTCTACAGCCATTATTTCCAGGAGAAAATTCAGTTGATCAGCTTGTGGAGATCATAAAGGTGAAGTCTTGTCTCCCTTGTTAAAGTTTTCGTTACACGCTTTTTATATCTTTGCCTGGGCGAGAATCTTGCGAAAATGTTACCTTACTTACTCGCTGCCTTTGTTAAGGTTCTTGGTACTCCAACTCGAGAAGAAATTCGATGTATGAATCCAAACTACACAGACTTTAGATTCCCGCAAATCAAAGCTCATCCTTGGCACAAGGTAATTAGTCTTACCCTTTTTTTCTTTATGGTCACAGGATATATAACTTGCTAAAGAAACAATATTCGTAAAAGCAAAATGTAATAAGTATGTTCATGTTGTTTACACATGGCTTTCATTTGTAACATCAAGCATATGCTGTTCCTTTAACCTCCAGGTATTCCATAAGCGAATGCCTCCAGAAGCCATTGACCTTGCTTCTCGGCTCCTTCAATATTCACCAAGTCTACGCTGCACTGCGGTTAGTAACCTTTTTCTTGAAGTTCATTCTGATTCTCTAGTTAGTGTTTAATAGAGCTGTGTTTTGTACTGACATATGTTTTTCTTATTTCTCTCTTTAGCTGGAAGCATGTGCTCATCCGTTTTTCAATGAACTCCGAGAGCCAAACGCCCGTCTTCCTAATGGTCGTCCATTACCACCATTGTTCAACTTCAAACAAGAGGTAAAAAAAATCAATAGCAAAGAACTAATCTAACCTCGATAAATACAATTCCAATTGTTGTTCTTTAACTATGGAAACAGTTAAATGGAGCTTCACCGGAGCTGATCAACAGACTAATACCTGAGCATGCGAGACGACAGATGATCTCATGATTACGAAACACTTAAAAACGTCTGAAGTGAGAGAGGAGAAACCAGAGGTACTACTTCAACCTTATGTTAGACAGGATCTACATTAATATTAACCACGAGTATTATCAGCTTCCTATAACCCGCAATGTCATCATATGTTCGGCTTCTTGAGAAAATCAGAAGCTGATAAATTGTGTTCTTCTTTCTTATTCATTGACCTTAGAGAGCGACACTGTTTCTCTGTATATGTTTTTGTCCGTAAACAGTTCTGACATATCCCTAAGAGAACTATGAAATTGAATCATGTCATGTTCGAGACATTAGCTACTACATATTGTGTTTTTTGTTATTGCAAGAGCTATCTAGTTAGAACAGCAACCCATTCTCTTAAGAACCGATCCATCGCCTTTAACATTTATCGTCTCTCCCTTTCCTGGTAAATCAGATCCTCCTACTCCTCCTCCTCCTTTGTTCGATCCATCGACGCTTCTTTTGCTCACTATCTTGTGAATCTGAGTGAGTACCTCAGTGAATGAGTTTTCAACATTAGTTGCCTCCAAAGCTGATGTCTCCATGAAATAGAGTGATTCTCTCTCAGCAAAAGCTTTAGCTTCTTCTGTTTTGACTGTAACTAGGTGGCGCAAATCGCGTTTGTTCCCTATAAGCATCACCACTATGTTTCGATCAGTGTGTTCTCTTAGTTCTCTTAGCCATCTCGCTGCATTCTCAAGTGTTGATTGTCTTGTTACATCGTAGACAAGCAATGCACCTACGGTTCCTCTGTAGTAAGCACTTGTGATTGCTCCGTATCTATCAAAACCATAAACAAAACCAACATAGTAACAAATGATTAGATCAAGAGAAACAAAAGAGCTAGGCCAAATTCGAATCGACGAAACGTAATGGAACCTCTCTTGACCGGCAGTATCCCAAATCTGAGCTTTGACGACTTTGGATTGGACTTTGAGTGTTTTGGTAGCGAATTCAACACCAATAGTAGACTTGGATTCGAGATTGAACTCGTTCTTGGTGAACCTAGAGAGCAGATTCGATTTGCCAACACCAGAGTCGCCTATCAAGACAAGCTTAAAGAGGTAATCAAACTCTTCATCAGCTTTGTAATAACCCATGAGAAAGAGAATCGTGTGTATTCTTAGTGTTTTGATGAAAATGATTCAGATTATGACCATAATTCTAAACTTCAATAAAACATTATCTGAGATTATGTGTTATTCTACTAATAGTGCAACAAATCTTTTGAGAATTTTCTAATATCCAATAGAAAAAGAAACAAATCTTGGATGTGTCCTTAATTTGAGTTTTAATTATTTTCTAAAATATACAAATATAATAAAAATCTCCTTAATTTGTCAAAATATATGGTATTATTTTAAAAATGATTACAAGAATGCAAACACTAAATGGTTTTTTAATCATTCCAACTACAAGCCTACAACTAATCTAAATCAATCATTAAAAATCTAAAGACAATTTAGACTAAATACAACCACACAACTAATTGATCAACTAGTTTTAATTATTTCGTAGAATAAGAAGTTAACAACCATATAACATTAATTTCCAAATAACACAAATTTTATATCAAATTCTCTACCACTCAATAAAAATGATCCAAAAGAAGGAAAAAAAAAACATAAGAAGCTTTGATATCACTTCCCGTTTGTTCTCACAACTCGCTAAAAACTCTCCCCTGTTTCGCCACGTGTCAAATGTTCTATAACACGAATAAGTGGGCCCCACGATGTCATCAGCACGCGTCGTCACGTTGTCTCTCCAGATCACGTGTCGGCATCTCCACGCGCTTCTTTAGCGCGTGATCCGCTCGTCGGGAATAACTTGCCAGCTGGCAATAGTTCGAATCCAGCTAGGTTACTAGCATTATCCAAATTTTTTTTCTAAAAAAAACAAAAGAATGATATTACGACACAACTGTCACTTTTATTTACGTCACCGTCAAATCAAATCGATGTTCTAGTAAGTTGTTTAAAAAAATGATATTTTATTTGTTAAACAGCGAAGCAACGACTCGGTGACGATCGATACTTAAATTAAAAAATAATTAATTTGACTAGTAAAATCATAAACAAACTTTTAAAAAAAATCGAATATAAAATAATATTCCTTTTGAGATTCATATCACACACGTTGTACGACTCGTTATACGTTCGACTTTACACTAAATTTCATAATCCCACATATAATTTTCGAATTTTTATTAGTTTGCCCCAATAGTTTCGTATTGTCATGTAAACCCCCCTATATTAGAAAATCGCATTTACATCGTATTAGATAATCGTTCAATAAATATTGTACTCCTTTGTTTCATTTTAAATGATGTTTAAAGTATATAAACACCGTTTAATAAACTATAAATTTGCATACAATTTATTTCGTTTACGCAAAAATATCATTAACTAATTATATAAAATTTATATGAAATTTTGCATACAAAAATGCATGTTGCTGGAAACTATTCAACCAAAAAATAAGTTTAAAGGCTAACATGTAATTTCTTAATTACAATTATAAAACGAAAGAGTTTCTTTTTGGGTAAGGGACTTTTTAATTTTAAGAATAATATAGTGGTCAGAGTAGCTACATCTATAGAATAGAGGGGCATATATGATATTTCTCCAAAATACACATATGAGGCTGTAAACAGAGATTTGTAATGTTATTATATTTTTCGAGATTTCCATATAAACCCTAGATTAAATTTCACGTTTCATTTCTGGGTTAGATAGAAGCAGAAGAAGAAGATCAGATTCTTCTTTTCGCAAATGGTGTGTCTCGATTCGTGAGATATATCCAAAAGTGATTTCATTTTCTGGGTTCTTCTTTTGTGTTTTGCTGAAATTGGGAGATTCGACTCGCTTCCAATTTCGATTTCTCTCGTGTATACGAAAGGTGAAATCTTTCTTCCGTTTTGCTTTTAGCTTCTGGGTTTTAATTTCTCTCATGGATTTTGCTTTTGGGTGATATGAATCTGTCTTTCATTTGAGGCTTTTTTTTTTGTTTGTGCGTAAAGCTCAGTTTTTTGTTGTTGTTGTCGCTGTTGTTCTTAGACTCAGTGTGAGAAGTTGATTAGTAATTATCTGGGTTTTACTCAAGCTTTCGATTTGACTTGATGGGTATTTTTAGAATCTTTGTTGAGTTTGTTTGTGGAGATTAATCTTGTTGCATTTTGGGGTTTCTGTGATGCAGATTTGTTGAAAAGTTAGTGTATTGGTTTGGAAGAAGTTTTGTGAGATTGTTTTTGCCATTGGAGTTAGTGAAGATGATTTCGAGGTCGTACACGAATTTGTTAGATTTGGCTTCAGGGAATTTCCCTGTAATGGGTAGAGAGAGGAGGAGGCTTCCTAGGGTAATGACAGTTCCTGGTAATGTCTCTGAGTTTGATGACGATCAAGCGTATAGTGTGTCTTCCGATAACCCTTCTTCGGTGTCCTCTGATCGGATGATCATTGTGGCTAATCGGCTTCCGTTGAAGGCGGAGAAACAAAATGGAAGCTGGAGTTTCAGTTGGGATCAGGATTCATTGTATTTGCAGCTTAAGGATGGTTTGCCTGAGGATATGGAGGTATTGTATGTTGGATCTTTGTGTGTTGATGTTGATTCGCAGGAACAAGACGATGTGGCGCAGATACTGTTGGATAAATTTAAATGTGTTCCGACATTTTTCCCACCTGATTTGCAATCAAAGTTTTACGATGGGTTTTGCAAGAGGCAGCTATGGCCACTCTTTCATTACATGCTTCCGTTTTCAGCTGATCATGGTGGAAGATTCGATAGGTCTCTTTGGGAGGCTTATGTAGCGACGAATAAGCTCTTCTTCCAGAAAGTAATTGAGGTTATAAACCCGGATGATGATTATGTCTGGATTCATGACTACCATTTGATGGTCTTGCCGACGTTTCTGAGAAGACGGTTTAACCGGATAAGGATGGGTTTTTTCCTTCACAGTCCGTTCCCCTCATCCGAGATATACAGGTCTCTTCCTGTTCGTGAAGAGATCCTTAAGGCACTGCTAAACAGCGACCTTATTGGCTTCCACACTTTTGATTATGCTCGCCACTTCCTTACTTGCTGCAGTCGGATGTTGGGCCTGGAATATCAATCTAAGAGAGGTTACATTGGACTGGAGTATTACGGGAGGACTGTGGGAATCAAGATCATGCCAGTGGGTATCAATATGGGCCGGATTCAATCAGTGATGAGATATTCAGAGGAGGAGGGAAAGGTGATGGAGATCAGAAAACGTTTCGAAGGCAAGACAGTGTTGCTTGGTATTGATGATATGGATATATTCAAGGGTATAAATCTGAAGCTTCTTGCAATGGAACAAATGCTTAAGCAGCATTCAAAGTGGAGGGGAAGGGCTGTCCTGGTCCAGATCGTAAATCCCGCTAGAGGTAAAGGTATTGATATCGAGGAAATACGTGGTGAGATCCAAGAAAGCTGCAGGAGGATCAATGAAGAATTTGGGAAACCTGGATACCAACCTATCGTATACATTGATACTCCGGTTTCGATAAATGAAATCAATGCTTATTACCATGTTGCTGAGTGTGTAGTCGTTACAGCCGTTAGAGATGGTATGAATCTTACTCCCTATGAATATATCGTTTGTAGACAAGGTCTGCTTGGGTCTGAATCAGATTTCAGCGGCCCCAAGAAGAGCATGCTGGTTGCATCTGAGTTTATTGGATGTTCTCCTTCGCTCAGTGGGGCTATACGTGTAAACCCATGGAACGTTGAAGCGACTGGAGAAGCACTAAATGAGGCTCTCTCAATGAGTGATCCTGAGAAACAGCTGCGACATGAGAAACATTTCCGTTATGTTAGTACTCACGATGTAGCTTATTGGTCAAGAAGTTTCTTGCAAGACCTAGAGAGGATATGTGTGGACCATTTCAAGAAAAGGTGTTGGGGGATGGGGATTAGTTTTGGTTTCAGAGTTGTGGCACTTGATCCTAACTTTAGAAAACTTTCAATACCGTGCATTGTGTCGGACTACAAAAGGGCAAAAAGTAGAGCTATACTGTTGGATTACGATGGCACTCTGATGCCTCAAAACTCCATCAATAAAGCTCCCAGCCAGGAAGTTCTTAACTTCTTGGATGCACTTTGTGAGGACAAGAAGAATTCAATTTTCATTGTCAGCGGAAGAGGGAGAGAAAGCTTAGGCAAGTGGTTCACTCCGTGCAAAAACATCGGAATTGCAGCCGAGCATGGGTACTTCTTAAGGTAACTTCTCTTCTCTAGCGTATTAGTAATACGAGTTTAATGTGTAAAATTCTTCTCCGTCAGGGTTGGTAACTTGACTTGTCTCTGTTGCTTAGGTGGTCAGGCAATGAAGAATGGGAAACATGCGGGCAGAGCTCTGATTTTGGATGGATGCAAATCGTGGAACCTGTGATGAAACAGTACACTGAATCTACGGATGGCTCTTCCATTGAAATTAAAGAGAGTGCTTTGGTTTGGCAATATAGGGATGCGGATCCAGGATTTGGTTCTTTACAAGCAAAGGAAATGTTGGAGCATCTAGAGAGTGTTCTTGCGAATGAGCCTGTTGCAGTCAAAAGTGGTCACTACATCGTAGAAGTCAAGCCTCAGGTAAGTGATTTTCGTTCTTCCGCTCAAGTAAAGCCTTAATAATGCCTTCAAACATATCTAACTCTTGGTTTTTGTGATCATAGGGAGTGAGCAAAGGATCTGTGTCAGAAAAGATATTTTCATCAATGGCTGAAAAGGGAAAACCAGTTGATTTTGTGCTATGTATTGGAGATGACAGATCTGACGAAGACATGTTTGAAGCAATTGGTAACGCGATGTCGAAAAGATTACTATGTGAAAATGCTCAAGTATTTGCATGCACAGTTGGGCAAAAGCCAAGCAAGGCTAAATACTACTTGGATGATACTACCGAAGTAACAAGCATGCTTGAATCACTAGCAGAAGCATCAGAGGCTTCAAACTTCTCTATGCGTGAACTCGATGGTGCCCTTTGATTTTGAAACCAGATCTTTGCCAGGTTTTACACTCCTCTTATGATAATATCCTTATTTGCTTCTGCAACAATCTCTATGATCTTGTTCTCATAAAACACTATCAACAGTGAATAGATGCATGCGGCTTAAGGAGATTAAACATAAGACAAAGACATGGAGAACCAAAGAGACTTGAGTTTTGTCTGTTGTTGTGATTGAAAGAGAGGTAGTAAGTATCAATGGTGATTGATGTTAAAGCTTTGGTCTTTTTCCAGATATGGGTACTCGAACAGCAACAATCAAAAGCAGGAAGAAAAATATTATGTTTGGTTTTGTTTAGAAAAATCTTTGCAGGATGTTGAAAGTAACTAACAACAACATCAAGCAAAAGTTTTTTTCCCCTTCTCTTATATTGTTAATGTTATTGTAGTATTTGGATGATCTTGAGATACACTATTAAATATTGGATTCGGCTGTTTATTTGATTTGATAAAAAAACAAAATTGTGAAGAAAACAGAGTATGTAAAGCTACTGCAGAATGTTGTGTTTTGGGATCATCAAGAAACACTATTAACAACATATATATATACCAAACTAAGCAAATTAAGAACACTTGCTACACTGTATGGGGAAGTATTTTTCAAGATATACACAGAACTGAGTACAGAGACTCTTACTCAGACGGGTGTTGGTGTTGGCGATGAAGATGTTGAAGTTGCGGTTGAGGAAGCCACGCGGTTTTCAGGTGGGATTTCTGTAAATTCCGATAGGATTGCTCGGAATTCGTCGCCCGACATAGTTTCTTTCTCTAAAAGTACTTCGACAATCTTGTCCATGGCTTCCCGATTGTTCCTTATATGGCTCAAAGCTATCTCATATGCTTTGTCTGATAGTGTCTTCACCGCTGAATCGATATCGTTTGCGAGCTTCTCAGACATTGAGTTTCTTGCCATCATCCTCATTATGACATCGCTTTGTGCTGATGAATCCATTAGTGACCATGGTCCGATTTCAGACATCCCAAATGTCGTTACCATCTGCTTAGCCAAACCTGTGATTTGTTGCAAGTCACCGACTGCGCCAGTAGTCACCTCGGGCTCACCAAAGATGACTTCTTCAGCAGCTCTGCCACCGAGTCCACCAACAATTCTTGCAAAGAGTTGTTGTTTGGAGATTAGAGTTGGGTCATCCGAGGGAATGAACCAAGTTAGACCTCTTGCTTGGCCTCGCGGTATCAATGTGACCTTTTGGACAGCATCATGTCCTGGAGTCAATGTTCTGCAAGATACAGAGAATGAACATCAAAACTAAGCTTTTGTTCGCACACGAGAATGCTTCTAATCCGATTCTGACTTACCCACAAATGGCATGGCCAACTTCATGGTAAGCAACCAAGCTCTTGCTCTTCCCATCTGTCATGACTGTTCCTTCCATGCCAGCTACGATTCTATCTATCGAGTCATCAATCTCTTTTGATGATATTGCTGTCTTTCCACGGCGTCCTGCCAATATGGCAGCTTCGTTCAAGAGGTTTGCAAGATCAGCTCCACTAAATCCAGGCGTTCTCATAGCTATTACTTCAAGCGAAACACCATTCTCAAACTTCTTATTCCCGGCATGAACCTTGAGTATCTCTGTTCTTCCCTTAACATCTGGAACATCTACAGAAACCTGCATCAAGAGTACAACACATATTAAGCTACCAGCAGTAGAAGATCAGTGGAAGGTCACAAAGCATTCTGATCAAATATATACCTGCCGGTCAAAACGACCTGGTCTCAGCAAAGCAGAGTCAAGAATATCTGCTCTGTTTGTTGCAGCAACTACGATAACACCAGTGTTACCCTCAAAACCATCCATCTCAGTCAGGAGCTGATTTAGCGTCTGTTCTCTTTCATCATTACCTCCACCAATTCCGGTTCCTCTTTGCCTACCAACAGCATCTATTTCATCCACAAAAACAATGCAAGGAGCATTTTCCTTGGCTTTTTTGAAAAGATCGCGGACCCTTGAGGCACCAACACCAACAAACATCTCAACAAACTCAGAACCCGAGATGGAAAAGAAGGGTACACCAGCTTCACCAGCAATGGCCTTTGCCAAGAGGGTTTTCCCAGTACCAGGAGGACCAACAAGGAGAACACCTTTCGGTATCTTGGCACCAACCGCCGTAAACCTCTCAGGCTTCTTCAGAAACTCAACCACTTCCATGAAATCTTGCTTAGCTTCATCAACTCCAGCAACATCATCAAAAGTAACACCAGTATTCGGTTCCATCTGAAACTTAGCTTTCGACTGACCAAGTTGAAGAGGAAAGCCAGGACCACCAGGACCACCCATTCCACCAGAAGAGCGTCTCGAGAGAAGGAACAAACCGCCAATCAAAATCACCGGAAACGCAAGATTCCCAATCAAGTTAAGTAACGGAGAACCTTGGTCTTCCTGAGAGTTATGCGCTGCAAAGTCAATGTTCTTCGCCCTCAGCTTCTGGAGAAGCTCCTGACTCAACCCGGGAAGCTGCACACGTACACGCTGAATCCGGTTACCTAACTCAGGAGAAACAGCTTCCACAATAGCTATAGTCCCATTCTCATACAAATCTACTTTATTAACCCTTCCCTTATCCAAATACTCAAGGAACCTAGAGTACGACATCCTCGAAGAAGAAACACCTTGTTCATCTGCAATTGCTTTACCATTCCCAAGCAATCCCACTCCGGTTCCAAGTAAGAACTTAAAGAAACCTCTTCTTGCTTCATGTTTCTTCACATCTAAAGAAGCCTTCACAAGAGCTGCTTTAGACGATGTCCTATCAACTAAAGCGAACGTTGAGGAGAGACCAAAGGTTCTTCTCTGTTTGGTTGTGTGTAGAGATAATCCACTTCCGATAAGACAAGCTGATGAAGCAGCCATCTGTGACACTACAGAACAATTTAGTAAACATGTGGTGAACATAACGAAGAACAATAGATTGAATTTTTGAACATGCAAGTGTTTAGTAAAAGTATAATCAACATATGAACAGAGATTGAACTTTTCTATGCTACAGGCACTCGATTCTCCATTTCAACACACATAAATCCACCATTATCGCTTAAAATTTTCTCAATTAAACCCGACGAGATCAGACATGCAGAAGAAGAGATCATTTTCACAGATTCATTCAAGAGAAGAAGAAGAAGAAGAAGAAGAAGAAGAAGAAGAAGAAGCCAAAGAATGAATCGCACCTGTGGAAATTTTGAAGAAAGCTTCGAGGTGAATGTGAGAGAAGAAGATTTGTTTTGGAGAAAGAGAAAATAAGAAGAGAGAGAGAGAGAGATATTTTTAAAGAGAAGAGAATCAAGAGATGTGGTTTCTTAACATCTTACGTGTCTTCCTTTTCAATGGCTTCATGACTTTTAACAAAATGAGAGTTTTAGTAGAGTAAGTAAAGCCACATGCATCATGTAGCAACCACGCAATATCCAAAGGAAGAAGAAGACTTATTGAGTTTTGGATTGTTTCTTTGACTTTCTCTTTCAACAAAACTTCTGTCTGAAACCAACAATGTCCTCTCACTTATGCCTCAAGTCACTTCCTTTTGCTTATGAGCTAGACATATGATCAAGAGCTCATCTTGTATTGCTTGCTTCTTTGTGATCTCATCTTTCAAGTGTTTCATACACTTTAGACCCAAGTAACTCACATTTTCATTCTTCTTTAGACATGTTTGTGTTCTCATTCTCTGATAAAGCAGCATGACGACCCAAGAGGACAAGATCAAGAAGCTTCCTCCTCGCGTCGTAAACTGGATTTGGATCTATCAAACGTCCTCTCTCGTAAGCCTCTCGGAGAAACACTGTGTGTCTTTTCCCTTTAGTTGATATATAAAACATGCCCGGATGATCCAAAAACAAGTCTCTTATGTTCATATCAATCCCAAAACATTTTCTGAAATGACTAATCTTTTCTACCTCCACCATCTTCTCCACAGTCAAGCTAAGGAACTCGTGAGCAATCGCAACCGCTCTTTTCTCCATTCCCATCACTCCTGATCTGCTCTTTTTCGTACCAACCACGTCCTCTTCGTATGGCCCGACATAAGGCAGCCTCTGCCATTCCTTAACTTTAGCCTTAAAGTTCTTGCTCAGTCTCATTCCCGGTGGGTAACTATGTTTGAAACTAAACTGAATCTCGGTTCTATCGACACTGCAATCCTCCTTAGAACACTCTAACACTCTCCATTTCTCAACCGCGGCTTCAAGTTTCCGACTTTTCCCTTCTTCTTGAACTAGCTCTAAGATATGTGTATTGGGTTCATGACCATCACTAAGCCTAAACACATGAGGGTTCTTTGAAATCACAGAATCTTCAAAATCATCAGGAAGACCAAGCTCTCTCCAAACCTTAAAAACCGCACGAAGCGGAACAGACTTCGAAATCGACATAGACAAAAGCCTAACCAACCGATCAACAACGAGAGACAGAGTAGCAGTAACAGCCAAAGCTTCTTGACGAGAAATCTCCATGGCTACATCAGTTAACCTACAAAAGGGCTGAGATTTCACAGGATCATAAAAGACATGAAAAATGTGAGGGTACTTTCGCAGAAACGAAGCAGCTCCACGGTTGAGATGAAGCTTCTGAGAGAGCCTGGAGAGAAACTCAAGGGATACAGAAGGAGGATCAAGTGTTGGATTCGCGAGGATAAGGTCTTGTATGGCAATGACTTTGAGAAGGTTCTTGTATTTGTCCATAAGCTTCTCGAAGACAGGATCTCTTGATCTTGAAGCCACATACTGAGCAGACGTCGTCGCTGATCGGATAGTGATGATGGAGCCAACACAAGGGTGAATCAGAAATGATCTCATGTAGCCAAAACTCATACTATCTTGAGTTTCCTCGTTCCACAGCTCTCAGCGGAATTACGTCGAACACCTTATGTGCATAGGAAAATGTCAGAATAGCTTTTGGCAAAATCAACTTCCCACGTAAACAGAAATCAAGCTAACCATCGTACCACGACATCGTTTCGTTGATAGATATATAAACCAAAGTGAAAATTGCAAAAAAATCTCCCTAACTGTAATTGTTTACAAATCAACCCTCTATGTACAAAAGCACCATAATCAACCTTTTTCAGACAAAGTTTAAAAAACTAAATCCATGAGTATTAAACTAATGTACTTTAAAGTTTCTGTTTCCACTGAATTGTCAGAATCAGAACTGCCTTCTTATTTTCTTTTTCTTTTTTAAAATGGCATAACTAATTGGGGAAGAAAAAAAAGTAAAAACAATAATTGACAAAAATCTAGCTAGTTTTATGAAGAAAGATAAATAAATAAAAAAAGTGGAAATGTTAAAACTAATCTAAACAGATTAATTAATTGGAGAGCAAGCTATTACTATGTTAATTACATCTCTTAAATCAATTAAAAAGTTAAACTGATTTAATATTTATTTTTCTTTAAAATGAAAAATGGAAACAAACCTCTTATATAAAGTGATTTAATATTTATTTTTCTTTAAAATGAAAAATGGAAACACGAGTTAAACTGATTTAATATTTATTTTTCTTTAAAATGAAAAATGGAAACAAACCTCTTATATAAAGTGAACCCTAATGTTTCACAATCCTAATTCCTCAGACTTCTTCGTATTCATGCCAATTCCTCCGCCCAAAGAAACCCTAATAAGCCATGAACGAGAACGATGAACACTACTTACGGTCAGAACCAAAGACGACGAGAGTATGGGGAAGAAACGTCGATGAAGCTATGGTTCAATTAGAGAAATGTCTTAAGCGATTTCCACTTATCGCTTTCGATACAGAGTATCCTGGGACTATTCACCGGACTTACATTAATTCTTCCGACGACGAATGGTACAGTGCGTTGAAAGCGAACGTCGAATCGACGAAGCTGATTCAGTGTGGTTTCACTCTTTTCAACTCGAGAGGAGAGATCGGTGGCACTTGGGAGATCAACTTCTCCAATTTCGGAGACCCTTCAGATATTCGCAACGAGATTTCAATTGAATTTCTCAGGAGACATGGTTTGGATTTGGAGAAGATTAGAGACGAAGGAGTCGATATGTTCGGGTACGGTTTTTTCCCGAAGCTTTTGTCTGCGTTTCACTCTCAGAAACACGAGTTTATTACTTTCCAAGGAGCGTACGATTTCGCGTACATCTTGTGCATACTCAACAGTGGGAAACTACCCGAAACTCGCTCTGAGTTTGCATCAGAGGTTGTAAGAGTGTTTGGTGATGTTTATGATGTTAAGGTCATGGCAGGATTCTGTGAAGGGCTTGGAGAACACATGGGGTTAGCTAAACTAGCTCGGCTACTCGATATCTCACGAGTAGGAAGTGCACATCACGCTGGTTCAGATAGTTTAATGACTGCTCTTGTCTTCATCAAGATCAAAAAAATCTATGAAGATTCTAAGTTTGCTAAAGGAATGCTCTATGGAATTAGGAAAAGAAACCGTGTTACGCCTCTTAAGCCGCCTACTCCGGTCTCTGTTCCTTTGATGTGCCAGCAGAATCTAGTTTCGTATCCTTCTTCGACGAATCTGATGATCCATAATGGATATGTACCAAGCTATGATCATGCTCCGGTTATCTTATGGGATCATTCAGGTGTTCCTTGGATGTTCCATAAAGGTATGTATGTGAATCAGCAGCTTAATCATCTACCTTCAAGCACATTCGCGTACCAACCATCATATGTAGCTGATTACCCCGGGCCGCTTCCGAGTTACTACTATAATAATGATTGCTTCGTAGTTGAGTAGATTTAGATTTTTCCTGCTTTAGGATTGTTAGATGCAACCAAGACTTTTCTATTTCTTGTTCTTTTTCTTGCTTTTGGTTAGTAATGAAATCTTATTTTTAATATATATGGATCCTTTTACTCTATCACCTAAGCATGCCTGTATGGTTTCAGGATGATGAACCCTTAAAGCTTTGGGATTACTATTCTCAGTAACCTATCCCCTACTCCAAATGCAATAACAAATTGATTCTAGATAACCAATTGAAGATAGTGATTAGTAGTTAACCACTACGTTTTAAGTGTACACTAACTAAAACCATTAATCATATGTTGAGATGTAGGGAAGTATAGATTCTACTCACATAGATTCAGCAGAAACATTAGTCTTGTTCACATTGTGTGGAGTGGACAGGAAACTCTGAATGGTTCTTGTAGTATTTCTTGCTTGTGATAGCAGCGCGGTAAGTACCTTTGTTATACAATGCACACAAGTGTGTGAGTAATGGGAAAAGATTGAAAACATTTGTGAAAATGTGTATTAGTTACTTTAGGTTGTCGACCTCTACTCTTATATCATTGATACTAGAGCCTTGTAGCTCCACTTCAGCAACATAGTTATGTTCATATTCTGCAACATTTGTTCTCAGTGACCAAACAGTCCCTGCGAGAAACAAAAACGAAAACTTATATAGGTTCTAATGTTTGTCAGTGAAGATGTGTTTTAAGTACAGTTGTAGCTCCTGCACTCTTGGCTTATATCCAGGTAAATAACCAAGCATCTTATAGTTATTAGTTATATTGCATTACCAAATTTTCAGAAAACATCAAGTTCTATAGTGTATCTGGTCTCCTATGTTTGTGTGTGCACTTAAATTGCACCTATAGAAGATGCTCGCCGAAGAAAATACAACATGTCAGACAGAGTTCTTCAAACTGATGCTGCAATTCTGAGGCATCACAAGAGACATAGGAGATATAATTGAGCATCTCAACTCCGCAGACTTGAGTTCATAGTTGATTCTAATAACCAGTGAAACAAAGCTATTCGAGAGAGACCACCTAAAGAAAGCATGTCATCTACCATAAGCATAACTTTCAACTATTCAGTTTTCCATCGCTACACCTTCGAAACATATCAAGGTTTCGGTCAAGAGAATCAAGCTAAATTCGCAGAATTCAATTGTAACAACACTAAGAGTTTTCGGAGAAATGTTCACAGCTAGATTCAAGATCGTTCTACATATCCGAGATCAGAAAACAACATCCTACGAGTGCAGAGAACTCCACAAAGCTAAAAAAAAACCATAGGAGAAGGAAATGCAGAAAGGCAAATTCGGAAAATCGTAATACCTAGGTGGACGAGAGATGCGGTGGAGACGGGATCGTTAATGGCTGCCGGGAAGTAGCGGCGGCGGTAGAAAGTCGCCGTCTAGCTGCGACGGATTCAAACTCCATTTCTCTCTCTCTCTCTCTCTCTGATTTCTTCGATCTGTAGAGAGAGCGAGTGGCTTTTTAAAATTGCGCGCGGGGATATTGAAAATGTGTGGAATTGATTAGGCCATCTGCATTAGAGGTTTAAAGGGTTCTCGAGATATTTTTGTTCCCGGGAAAATTAAAAATAATATCTCATGGGCTACTTAAAAAATTGAAAATCGAGAAGCACAATTGGGCTGGGCCTGTATATATCAGCAATGGTTCCAATCATATATTGTCTCCAGTGAAAAAAAAATTATTTGTTATTGGGCTAAACAAAATAAAGTGAAAATTCCGAAAATATTTATTTAGATGAATTTATATTTTTTATTTAAGTCAGAAATATTTTATCCAGAGGGAGTATTTCTTTTGTTTTTTATGCCACATTACATCCATTTTATTTAATCTTCTAATAAATACGAATACAAAAATCCGAAGCCAGAACATCCACAATGGTGTTTCTTCTTTAAATCCTTAACTGTTTTGTCAGTGGAATCCGCGAACAGTAACAATACTCCCCCAGTTTTGCGGGTCCCACCGAATATTTATAATATTTTTTTTTTGATTGTGTGGTAAGGACTCGTGGAAACTATGCGTTGGAAGTGCTCTGAGCTTAACGAAAACAACGTTCGCTCCTTTGTACCATCTCCAATAGTTCCATCTATTTATTTTTACATGTATTATCCAAAAATATTCGAGATATCAGTAAAGTAACTAATAATGTAGATTTATAACTATAAATTGAGATATGCAAGAGATCTCTATATTCTAGTGAAAAATGTGATGTTTTATTGGAAAGGGCTTGATATTTTTTAAAAGTTATAGTTACTTGTTCAAGCTACTAATTAAAAACTTGCTATGACATGTGTATATGTTAGTTCTATTAGTTCATGTTAACAAAAAAAAAAAACTTGCCATGGTTATTAAACAGTAATAATTTAAATAAGTTAGCATTTCTATACTCATTCCATTTAACATATTGCGATGTGAGGTAGAGAATATACACGGCCGTTTCACATTAATGTTGTGATATACATAGGAACATGAACATTCGCGACATATCTTCCTTACATGCAAAGAACATTACTCATTTGATATCATGCCAACTATGCAATCATTTCACTTGCTTTTGTATTACAAATCAAGAAACAAGATTGTATATATAGTATAGATAATGCAAACATTTCTTCTATTTAGTGAAATGATGCCAATGAAACAACCATATAGAATACAAACATAGCCAAAGTCTTGAAAATATATAACAATGTTGTTTAACTTATAAACCAAAGGAAGCCATATGTGAAAATTTGGATTGTGTTTATTTGACAATGCCTTCATTTCCTGCAAGAACCAAGTACTTATCCTTTCTTGTGAGATTGGTGCACTCAAATCCCAAAACCCTAGCAAGTTCTCCTTGTATGAAATTCGCAACTTCGACGCTTGACTTGCCTCCTGCGCAAGTCATCTCTCTAGGCAACTTTTCCAAAACCTCAAGACAATAAACCGGCCTAGGATTCATGAGGAAGAAGATTAGGTCTAAACACTTTAGTCCGCTCGCGGTTGTCCCATAGAACATGCTCACCCGAGCGTCCACAGCAACGGGAACTATGTCTTCTGTTAACTCAGCGAACAAAGGACTGAATCTCAGTAGATAAGGCTCTCTACAAGTGGTTCCTTCAGGACAAACCACTAAATCTCCTTGGCTTAGTAGTCTTTGCATCGTCTCTCCATCTTTCTTCCTATCTCTCTTGAGGCTAACCGTCTTGATAGGCGATATGAGCTCAGAGAACTTGCTTAAGCTGTAAGTAACCGCGGTCAAGGGCTTAGCAAGCGACGTGGTTAGAAAAACCGGGTCAAGGAGGGTCCTATGGTTGCATACATATAAGACTCCACTTTTACCTTCCTTCGGACGACCATTATGCAAATTATGGGTCTTAAAATTGATCCTAACACCGGAAAATACAACCAAAAAGTTGGCTATATGATAAGGAAGCAAGACTCCTACCAAAATCCTAAAGACAGCGAGGAGGAAACCGATAGGGAGCCATATGAACATAGCTAATGTAGCTAATGGTGTTGGCAAGAAAGCTAATCTCCCGTCGTGGAATATCAATGGCTTTGGGTATCTTTCTCTAGGCAATATGTTATTCTTGTTCATGGACTCTTGTTCATTCCAAATATAAGCTTCCTTAGAACAAGAAAACGAATGAAAGTTAATGATCTTGTTGGAAAATTTTAAACAAAGTTTGAAGTTAGTCTATGAAAGTTACTTTGCAAATAGAGATAAAGATATGATCTTGTGGGCTTGAAGAGTTTCCAACTCCAAGTGTTGGCTTCTTGTTGTTGTTATCATGGAAGTAGTCTTTGGCTGACTTATGTTTAATAACGAAACCAGACCCGGAAGCAAAACCGGTATAAAGTTTCCTCCCCATAACTTTTATTTCTTGCAGTTTAGTCCCAATCACATCATCAGCCTCGAGGTGTTCTCTAAGGAACCTCTCTACAATCACTTGAGGCAAGCTCGTGAACACGACTTTGGAGTATTTAGTTCGAACCCATATGTCGTAAACGTTGAGATTCAAGTTCTCGAGAAAGAATTTGGGTAGAACCGATCTTGAAACATTGTCCATGTCTTTGACACTAAGACCACAAAAGGTTATGAAAGAGATGACTTTTAGTTTGGTTTCTTGTGGCAAAGCCCATAGGAAAGAACAAGAGAGGAGAAGAAGGATCGCTCGTATGATCGATCCTCCTTCGAAGGCAACGAGCATGAAGTAAGGGAAAAAAGTGTGGAAGTGTCTGCTCGAATGTTGTCTTAATAGAACACCATCGATATCGCAAACAAATGTATCAGAAGAAACAGAGGATGCTCTGTTTTTCTCTAGAGGTTCTTGATACTTTGTAATACTTGGGAAGAGAGGGCTTAAAGAATCTTGAAAGGGTTTGTTTTGTTGAGTTTGTTGTTGTTGAAACTGAAGATGATGATGAGAATCGTGGTGAAGAGAGAAGTTAAGGAGATTTTTCAATTGAAAGCCATAGCTTTTAAGTTTTCTAGCAGCTTTGAAATATGAATTAGCAAGAAGACCATAAAGAACCCATTCTGCTAGAATCACTAGAAGCTCTAGTAACTCCATAGCTATGGCTTAGAGAGAGAGAGAGAGAGGAGAGAGATGAGTTAATGTGTTGGAGAAGACGAAGATGTTGTAGAGAGATATTTATATAGTGAGTGAGTGATGATGATGATGATGATAAGCGAGAGCAAAGGTGGTGTGAAGTTTGATCTTTTTTTTTTTTGTTCACGATCCTTTTTTGTTATTTATAATTTATATTTTAGTTTACACACACATCTCGCATTATTTGTATGGTACAACGTCTATGGATTTTTTTCTATTTTTAAAATTAAGATTTGTAATGTGCGTTTTCAAGAAGTTATGGTTGATGATTATATAACTTATTTGCATACACAAATTTAAGATATATATACTAACGAATGCAACATGCGTTACGTGTATATTTATTAAAAAAACAACACATTACATATATAATTATATTAGTAATACTTTGACTATCAAAACGATAACGTACGTACGTAGTTCATTTGGATAACATGCAATTTGATACTAACCTATGATTAGATTATTATATAACTAATGTATGCATCAATATAATACGTTATGTGAACATGATTACTTAAATACTTAGTGTATTAAAGTGCATTTGATTAATTTCCCAATTTTCAAAGATTGCATTTTTTTCTGCCAAATATATATAGAAGAGCTCTTAACAAGTTAGGTCATGCAGTTGGTGACCGATTTTTTTTTTTTTTTACATATTTTCAAAATGTAGTGTTTTGCTTTTTTAGTTAATCATTTTGTTGAAAAATGAAAAATGAAAAATGATGATGTATATTGAAATTATGGGGATGAAGCAACTTGATTTCGGCACGAGAATTGACTATAACCAAAAGAACATGACATTTACGAATAAATGAAACAAGTCACGACCTAGGACTCCAAATCTTAAAGCCAATGACAACTTATGTCAGCTCAAAACATATATGCAATGTACAATCCAAATCATAATGAATACAAGAAGCTCACTCATACGTTTATAAGTATATGTCTAATTACTTTCATTAAACTAATTGGACCAAACATAAAGCGAGACATCAACATGAAAGTTTAATTCATATGAATTATTATCATTATATATCACTCGTCTCATTCGTCCCGGACCGAACATGAGTCCTGAGGCATATGCCGAATGAAACATTCGTCTTAGTCCCTAACAACGATTTCTCTCTACTGAAACTAAATGTATAGTTGTATACTCCATGCTTTATTCAAGATCTTTTTTTTTGTCGACTATATCTCTTTTCTAAAGAGAGATAGTATAATTATCTTTCTTTTTTTGGATAACCAGAGGTTCAGGGTCCCTGAGTCCCTAAACCTTTTAGGATGGAATCAGTCCATGTAAGATATTCGCATTCGACGAACCAACCCCTTTTAATGCAGCTCGAACCTGTGATTTCCTCTTTTGATAGAGAGATTTTTACCACTTTACCAACATTTCATTGGTCTTTGTATAATTACTTTTTGTTAGTTGTTAGGGTGAAATCTTTTTACACTAGCAAATAAACTTAGATAAAAAAGTAGTTCCTCTATCATTTATCTTTTAAAATCATCTCCCAATTAGAGCTAAAGTTGATAAAGCATAGAGAAGTGTGAAGAAGGAAGAGAGGTGTGCATTATAATCAGCATGTTGTGTAACAGTCACCTTCCCCAATTGTTTTCTTCCTTTGAAAATTGCGTGATAGTGTTAGTATCTCTCTAATCTATGTTGTCAGCAGCTGTCTTTCCACCAATTTCTCATGTTTTTCTTTTGACTTTTTGTTCTTCCGGTCAATATTTTCCTCATAGTTACTGCTCAAGTCACCTTAAGTCAACTTGATTAACTATTGAAGACATGCACCGACCGGTAATAGCGTATTGCCATTTGCCAAATAAAGATACATTCATGTTTAGTCTTTTTCTTAACATTTTAGACCAACAAAAAAATACATTGCCTGCCTAAAAGGACTGAATGAGAGGTGAGAGTGTTCCAAAAAAAATCGAATCCAAGATGGATAAGTTTATATCTTTCCCCAAGCTCTTTTATCATTATGTCACCACCACTTGGTTAATGTACTCTATATGTTAAAACCGTAAAAACGCAATCCCTCTATTCAGAAACCAGTGAGTTTTGTACATTTTGCTGCCCAAATTTAAGTGAGCAACATGGTTATCATCTCTGTTGGCCAAGCTCACTTACCTGGGTTCGAACCCAAAGTGATACCCTTTTCAGGGAACTAGTAAGTCACTAGAGCGATGACAAAAAAAAAAATTTAAGAGGAAAAAATCAAACATTACGCAACAATATTATTGCGAGACTGGTCGGGTAGGTGATTAACAAGAATGTGCATGTTTTGTTTTCTTTAAATAACAAATGTGAATGATGACCATATAAATATTTTAACGTCCCAATTATTCAATTTATTTTATTTTATTTTATTTTTTCCTTAAATAAATAAATTGATTTTATTTAACAAAGAATCTAATTGAAGAGAAACGTGCATGCGAATCATGCGGAAAAAACTATTGTAATTGTTGAGGTAGTTAACAGCATGCAATTTCGTTGAATTTTTTTTTCGTAAATGAGTGACCTAAACAATATTTTTATTGCGTACTTATAATCATGCATGCATTATATTTATATGCTTTTGATTTTTGACTAAAATAATACAGATTTTGACAACCACCAACACAATTTATAACGTTTAATGACCCATCATACCAAGATTACTTCATCCACCGTTATTTTGTAACATAGTTTTGAACGATTAATTTCTAACCAAAAATTGCTTACGCTTAAGTTTCATTTTAATAGTAGAATTCTCTGCTCCATAACTAATCAGTTAGGAAATCTTAATTTGTGTATTTATTATTCATATAAACTTTTTTATGATACTCTACATACAAAACCAAAATTATCGCTTAATTATGATAAACGGTCGGTTTCTTTGTCTATACTCCTGACTCTGCTTATTATATTGTGTACTGTAATGATGAGGTTAGTAAGATGAATGTGACCTAGATGCAACACATATAATGCTTGCTATTAGTTATAGGTATAAAAGTATATCCATCTAAAGATATACATAGGCACTCAAATTATAATCCAATTAACCACATTGTGGTGGGCTAGTGGTTTTCACTAGTTGAGGAGTTGCCCTGTTGATCCAGGTCAAAGATCAATTCTCCGCCTATCTGCGGACTGCATCTCTCACCCAGAGATTAGGTCTGGTTCTTCATATCCCTTTTATTTATCAAAAAAAAATTATAATCCAATTCAATTTAGTTGTGGTTATATATGTTTACATGAAATGAACAAACATCTCATCATTTTACTAAACCAAAGGCCCACTTGAAATTTTATAATGTCCATGCCAAAAAAATATATGGGTCGTTTTAAGATTAAATATGGGTTTTGAGTAAAAGCCTTGTAAAGCCCAAATCAACACTTACACATTGATCTATGGAAAGAAACCCTAATCGAATCGAATCGCAGAAAGTTTCCTTTTTTGCATTATCATTTCTCACCACTTTTACGGGAATCTCACGAAAAGGTGGAAACCTTCCGATCCACACTTTCACCATATTTAGATATTTTTCTTCAGTGATCATCTTTAGGGTTTATCACTTTCTTCCTTTTCTATTCGGTTTTCCGATTCGATTCCTCGCTGTTGCCGGAGATGGCCGAGGAGAGGAGCATGAACGGAGAAGTGACTATGCAGGAGGATGGGAGTTTCTTCGATTCCGATCAGCATGATGATGGCGAGATGTCGATGGAAATGGATCGGAAGACGCGAGAGCTCGAGTCTCAAAACCAGGAATTAGCGCGGGAAAATGGTGAAATCAGTCGGAAAATCGAGAGCTTGACGGCGGAGATCGAGGAGATGAGAGAAGCGGAGTCCAAGGCGAAGCGTAAGATGGGTGAGATGGAGCGAGAGATTGATAAGTTGGATGAAGAGAAAAAAGTTCTGGAGGCCATAGCTACGAGAGCATCGGAGCTCGAGACTGAAGTGGCACGGCTTCAGCATGAACTGGTTACGGCGGAGACGGAAAGGGAAGAGGCTGCGACAGAGGCGAAGAAGCTCCGGTCTGAGATTTCACAGAAAGGAGATGGAATTGAGGAATTGGAGAAAGAGGTCTCCGGTTTAAGGAGTGTTAAGGAGGAGAATGAGAAGAGAATGATGGCTTTGGAGACAAAGCTTGGTGCTTTGGAAGTGAAGGAGTTAGAAGAGAGGAACAAGAAGGTTCGAGCAGAGGAAGAGATGAGAGATAAGCTTGACAATAAGGAGAAGGAGATTGTTGATCTGAAGGAGAAGATCAAGGCTTTGGAATCGAATGTAACCGAGGGGAAAGAAGAGTTGCAGAAGTCGAAAACAGAGAAGGAAACTGTGGAGGAATCTTTAAGAGAGTCAGAGAAGAAAGTTTCGACTATGGAATCAGAGATTGTGGAGTTAGAGAAACAGATTGATGAGAATGAGAAAATGATCAGTGGATTGAAGAATATGGTTGAGCCGGTTAATGGCATTGAGCTTAAGTCATGGTCGCCGACGACTGCGACTGCTGGTTCGGGTGGAGTTATGGCTGCTGCAGCGTTTGCAGTGGTAGGAGCGGCTGTCGTTTGCTACATTTACCACTCAAAGAGAGTTTGATTCGAGGTAATGAACTCTCGAATTTCCTTGTGTTGAGAGTGTTTCCCACTTAACTTTGCCGTAATCTAGGATCGAATCCATCGGGTTCATTATAGCTAGATTCACGGTTTAAGATCAAAATCTAAGATGGTGTCTTTGTAATCATCTTTGTTTTGTTTTTTAATGGCATAAGACAGTTTTACATATAGTAATTACAATCCTTAAGTTTTGGTTCCTTTGTTCATCACATCACACAAGCTGTTTGGATTCAAGAGTCTTCTCATATTCTTCAATGGACTTGAAAAGCTCAGAGAAGTTACCTTTGCCAAAGCCACCACATCCACCACTCTGGTAAACTTTCCCGTCTTCGCCTTCCTTCATGCATCCGATCCTCTGGATTATCTCGATAAATATCGTCGGCCTACGAACACATTCACGATGAAGACACAAGCATCTAATGAACCATAGTATTCTAAGAAAGACCGGTTTTGTATTGTACCTGTCACCAAGTGGTTTTGTGAAGATCTGAAGCAATGTCCCTTGATCATCTCTATCCACAAGAATCCCCAATTCTTCACACTCCTTGATCTGTTCATCGCTGAGAACATCCCCGACCCGTTTCTTCAGATTCTTGTAGTAAGTAGGCGGAGGAGAAGGCATGAAGTCGAATCCTCCGACACCGCTTCTCTTCCGCATCTCCCTGAGTGTCTTGAATATGTCTTGACTCATCAGAGCAAGATGTTGTAGCCCTGCGCCTTCGTTATGTTCCAGGTACGTCTGAATCTGACTCTTCCTCTTTGTCCCGTGCACTGGTTCGTTTATCGGTAGAAGAACCATTTCGTCATTGTTGGCTAGTACCGCTGAATTTAAACCGCTCTCGGCGGTTCCAACATCGTCTGCTGTGAACTCTGCAAACTGGTGAAAGCCAGTGAACCCTGCGATGTAAGTTAACACTGGACCAAGCTCAGGAACGTTTCCCACGGCGTGATCAAGCCGCCTTATACCGTAATCTAATGGAAACGACGACGTATCTTCCACCGGCTCAAATCCCGGCAAGAAATTGGATTCATCGGTGTCTCCTCCTTTGTGACTAACGTATCGGAGAACGACATCGCCGTATAGTTTAACCTCAGCGATTGTAACGGCTTTGTCGAGGACTATAGGAGGCGATGAAGGAATGGCGCCGTTAGCGACACTGACGTTGAAGGCTGACTCTGCGTCTTCTACTTCAATCGCGACGGCTCTTACGCCGAGTCCATGGGAAGAGGAGAAGGAGCGGCAAGATAAGTGGTCAAAAGTTGGGATTGAAGCTGAAGCTGTTGGTTGAATTTGTGCGGCGGTGAGAGACGGTGAGTACGGCGCAGTGAAAAGGAATCGCAAGTCGCCGGAGGTGAGGAGGTACGAAGCGTGTACCATGTTTCCGGTGGAGAGATCAGATTTGGCGGAGAATCTCATGCCGAGTCCCCATGAGAAGCGACGAGAGACGTTTGTTGCGTCGCCGCACCAAAACTCGATGTGGTGGAAGCGCTTCACCTTGAATTTGTCCGACTTTGGATTCTTCCTCACGAATTTGGAGAATCCGACGAGCTTAAATCCCGGCGACGCCGCAGCGCCGTCGTGCTGCTGAATCTCCGAGACGGCAGATTTATCTTGGCCCATTGATTTTTCACCTGCTGCAATAGCGAGCTGAGTATGGTTGGTTATAAGAATTTGTGAGTATTATTTTTTTTTAGAGGTAAGAAAAGAAAAAAAAATCGTTCTTGTTTATCTTTTAAAGACACAAGTCTTTAGAAAGTTAGACCAGATGTTGACTCTTAATGGATTATCAAAATGTGCACGTGTACGGTGAGGTTTTGCTTTAAAAGAAAGCGTTACGTGATGGATCTCTCTCTCCATACTTACCCTTAAGCTCATTGGTCCGTTTCTTATCGTTGTCCACATTACGTAGTTCTGACGTGTTAGATCTATCGACTGTTGAGTAACAATAAACTTTTTTTAAGATTTTCACTAGGATGGTAAAGTACACGTGTACGGTGAGATACTTGTTTGCCAGATTCGAACATTAGAACCGAGTCTCATGTTACACAATAAGCTTATAAACCATGGTCACAAAACTCTCAAGCCATGCTTGGCTCTACATCTTGAGTGTTCTCGAGAGCTAATATATGCTTCTTAAACAAAGCAGCAGCTTCTTCCCTCTCCTCGAACTGTCCCAGCTTGTCGTATACCATTGCCATTAAATAAAAAGCTTCAGCTGCCAGTTCATGGTACTGCACAATAAGCGCAACCATTGATAAGTGAACTGATAGGTAAATGACGGTACTAAAGCTGCGTAGCGTTCTTATTGGCATTAGTTACCTCCAAAGCTTGAAGATCGTCTGAAGCTTGCCTTAGAGAATCCAGGACTGTGTCAGATTCTGTGGAAACTGATGAAATGCATTCACCGCCCGAGAAACAATAGTCAGAAACCAATTCAGACTCGCAACGAGCAAAGACAAAACTTTATCCAGAGTCATATTCTATTTGCTATGTTCTGAACATCCTCGCTTATGCAGAGTACAAGAAAACAAAAGCTACCTGAAAAGCTTGGATCAGACAGGTAGCAGTTTGCTTCAAAGATGTATGCTCGAGCACGCAACTCCAGACCTCCATGGCCAAGAATCATAGGGAAAGCTCCATGCAAAAGGTTTAACGCCCGTTTTGCATGATGTGACCCAAGACCAAGCCACAGCTCGGCCAGCGTGAGAGTAGCTGATGCTTTGAGAAGATCCAAGTTGAATGACTGGCAAAACGAGATGCTTGCCAGCGCATATGGAAGACCCAGGACTGCATTTCCTGACTTCTGCGAATCAAAAAGGGGTCGGGAAAGGTGAAGTACGGGCAGAAAACTAATAAGAATTGAAGATAATTACATGTAGTCTAAGACCAAGCAGCAGAGATGGAGCACTATTGAAGAAATACATGCATGTTAAGCAATGAATGGGAGGGGGAAAAATGTCCAGAAAACAAAACGTTACTACTGCAATCTGGCAAGGCGAAAGTGTGCTCTCAAGCTAGTAGTCTTGTAGCCATGTCATACCTTATGGATCTCTGCAAGCAGAAGAAGAACAGAAGCCTTTTCGATTTGCAAATTGAATTTGTGGCACGTGCAGAAGAGGGAGTGTGCCACATTTGCTGCCTGTAGAAAATATCGTACCAACGTGAAAATTTGAAGATACACTAACAAAGCATAGCACATGGACTTGATGGTCAACAAGGATAGAGGAAAAACCTGGCTATACTGTTTAGCTGCAAGCAACGTCCTAGCTTCACGAAGACTTGCTTCTACTTTTAGCTCCATATCTACACCCACGGTAGTTGATGCCAAGCCTCCTAACTCATTGCACATCCGTTGAGCTAGCTTTAGATTCCCACTAAAGGAATTTAAAAAAGTTAGAACCGCTGACTTAAGAGATAAATAAATCCAGTACAATATAGAGCCTCTGTTCACATTCTATCCCAACGAATCTTTTTACAAAATTCAAATCATTTGAATCTACCTTACATTACCTTCAAACAACACACTAAGTGATCACAAATGGGAGATAAATAAACCAATTATGAGGTTGCTTAAGCAAATATCAAACAGAGTCATGTTCTGTAGAATTCACTAGTGCTATAGAATAGTGAAACTCCAGCAAAGAGTTACGTTGTGGGAGGAAAAGTTGTCTCGACACCCCCATCTATCTGGACCACGAGAGAGTATAACAAGAGGAGGGGCATGTATAGCAGACTAGGAATCTTACCGATGCAAGGCATGTTCATGTAGTAGCTGCAACTTGAGCAACAATACTTTTGATTTTGATACGCTTAAGAACTTTTCCTCTGCAATCTTAAGAGCGGCAAAGGCATCTAGAATAACATTGGTTTCAGAAAAGAGGTCAACATAAGAAGAAAAAAATATAGAGCACGATCTTAATACATTCCTTGCATGTACTAGAAGCATCAACATATAAACTTAAATCAGAAAAATTAGCCCTTTCCACACTGACATGGTATTATTACTTGTACAGAAACATGTCCAGCTATAACTTATTATTGTGAATGATCATCAAGGTACTTTGTATTGGTTCACTAAAGAATTGAATGACAGGGGCAGGTATACCCAGGCGGTCATAACCTTGCACGGAATCTGACCTTTGTATCCCTTATATAGTGCCAAATGCTGAATGAGCTTCAAATACGCTAACTCTGCATCAGATAAACTGTAGATGCAAGAAACAAATCAAAATCACTCAAAACGAAAGCAAGAGACCATTTAGGAAGGAAAAAGAGCTAAAAAAGGGAGAGGGACTGAGAGTAGATCAAGGAATTGGTACATTTAAGGAAAGTACCTCGAAGTATCGCCAAATAAAGTTGCATACACCAAGGTATTTGCCCGAGCCATAGGAGCGCTAACAAAAAAAAAGGATTAATAAACTACATAAAATCAACAGCTCAAATTCCTATAGGTAGTTGTTAGAAAGGTCAGGACAGCTCCATAGAAATTGTCAGCCAATATCAATCTACCTGCCATATAGCTCCCATGAAGTAGCCCGTACTAAATACGAAGCACCTACTAATTGTGATACAGATCCGGGAATTGAGACCAAGTGATCACAGAACTTGAAAAAAGTCGAACTCTTTCTATGACCAGAGTCCTGGGAAAACACAGGTTGACCCCATGGTTTTTGCAAATCTTTAAGCCAAACTGAGCTTAGAGAACCATCAACTGTCATTGTAGAGCTTTCAGAAGAAAAGTCGCTGATTAGGTGTGCACCTAGTCTTATCTCCTGCCATTGATTATTCAAGGACAGTTTAGACCTCAAAAGAAGGTGTGAATATTTCACTCTAGTCAAAATGGTCAGTTGGTATATTCAGTACCTTGCAGACACTAACTGGACAGGTTTTGTGACGCATAGAAGCTTTGGGACCAAACGACAGTAGAGGCCTTTGAACATACTGTATTAAAAACAAATAACTATACAATTTAGCATATACCAAAGATATGGATTTTGTCTTCCTACATCCCAAACTTTGGTAAAAAGTTAAAGGTTTCTATAAAGAACATTTTTAATGCAAAGAGCACTGTCGTAATTCACTGGTTCTTTGTGCATCAGAAGATATGAGTGATCACACATGGTTCTAAATGGAAAATCATACCACACTTTCCCAGGACATATCAAAGATAAATCTAAATATATGCGTAAAAAACTATGTTCATTAACAGCCAAGGATAGATCCTCTTACCATCAACTCAAATTTAGCCATCGCAAGATGATTGGAGGCCACTAAGCGTCTTAACTTTAGACTGTCAGCTCTCCACAAAGACTCTTTCAAAAGTATGTATACCCTTTGGTGTACAGATAATGCAGATGCAGTGCTATTGACGTGCGAGTACGAGGATCCGAGAATATTGGTGGTACTTGCAATGCCCATTTCTGATAACAAGTTGCTCATTGCTGCTAGTGTATAGGCTAGACAAGTATCATTACTAAGCTGCAGAATCAACAAGCATTTTAAGTACAATAAATGAATACAGCTTGAACAACAGTATCTTTAATCAATATAAGCTGTTAATGTTGCTCATGGGATTTCATAATGAAGCCAAAGCAGAGCAATGTGATCCTTCTAGCACGTACGGAATAGAACAATTTTCATATCTGCTTAGACTGCACTGCCCCATGGGACCACCTAAAAATTAGTACAGAAGTTACTTATATACTTTCAGCGTTCAAGCATCAAGTAAAGCTGTATGATGTCTGATGCTTCTAGTTATACGAGTGTATTAAAAGGCAGTGCAATAAATTGGAAACCTAAACATAACCGGTGTTAACAGTTAAAGAGTCCTAAATCGCATTGCAGAACTTGATGATAAGAAAGTAGCTCAAGATTCAGCTTAAGGAAACTTTCATACAAATACACATCCTGCAGGAATTCATTAAACAGCGGATGAATAAAGTCAGCGTATACCTGCTGCGATACACGCACAGCTTCAGTCAAAACCTGTGATTGAGGAGAAACCATATTATGACCAAAATAAGACTCGATTAAATGATTCAGATACCTACTCGAACAGTGACTAAATTCAAAGTGAGTGAGGTGAAGGTTGATTTTGCATATTTGTTAACCCAAACAGAGTTCACAAGTTTTTTCGAACAAATGTACCAAGGTTAAGACACCAAAAATAAAAAAGAAAAGAGAACCTTCAAGCAAAACTTATGCAAAAATCTGCCCCATCTCAAACACAATACTGCTTGCTTGGGCAAATTTCTACTTTCTCAAGTAAAATTTGTATATACACAGAGGCATGATCTAACTATCTACTTTGCTCATTATGATTTCAAGTAATCTATCACGACGAAGGTTTGAGGTTAACACACTTAAGATACATCACAAAAAAGCATCACTTAGTATTAGCTTCACCAACAACTAAACTATCTTATGTACAATTTTGGTCTGTCCAGGCAGAATTTTAAAGGTCAAGACTTATTCTTTAGGAATAGAAGCCATTGGGGTCAATGCTTACCTCTAAAGCCAGATTAGGATGACCAAAGCGAAAATGCATCATTCCCAGACATAGTAGAGCAATCTCGTACCTTCCATTCATGCTGCAATCAGTTGAGGGAGGAACAAGGTCAAATCCCTCAGTCCCTGCACTTTTAGACAATGGATCATGGATCAGCTCAAATTCGAAACAGAGTTCCCAGTGCCACATATCAGCACAACTAGATATTTAAAGGAGTCCATACAAGCGGAAAAAGCCTTCAGAAAATTATTATAATCATCATAGGAAGCAGGGAAAAACTAGTACAGATTACCTGTAATCAAAGTAACGGAGGAGATTATCCAAAGCAGCAAAATAGTCGTCACTGTGAAGTTTATTCAAGTAACGTAAAAAGTGAACCTGCATCATTGCATGCCGCAAATAACATGTAAGATGTCAAAGCAATCGAAGGATTATTAACAACTGAAACAAATGCAAAGGAATATACAAAAGCAAAACATTACTCGATGCAACTCAGGGGCTAAATTTTGAAGCTGCTCAAGGAAACTTTCCATCGAACTTGAAGAGAACGAACTTCCATGGCTGACATCAAATTACACGAAGATGAAAGTTAAAAAATCTAGTACTTTCAACAGAAACAAATCAGATACTACGGAAATAGAGGTTTTACGTTTCAATTGCATCCGCCTGCTCCATTAAAAAGCCTTGTATCTGCAAATTTGTTCGAAGGAATAATGACTCATCAACCAGTGTATCCTCAACTGTACTTGATGAGGCACAAGCAACTGTAGTAGCCTCTGTATTTTTCTTGCTGATTCTTGGATTTTCCTTCCTAGTAACTAGCATATCTGCAAGTTTCATTTATTCTGTACATTATTATAGAACTGAGAGCCTTCCAAAACAAGTGAGTTCTAAAACATAAGAATGGAAAAAGTAAAAGAACGTTTCAATATTACAGAAAGGAAATATCTTCAGAAGCTCAAACACTTCAAAACTCACTGAATAACAATATGATACATGTCGAATTTTGATCCTAGCATTAAAGCTAAAGCTCAACAAATATATGAAGGAAGTAGCATACTACCATCTACCCGATGTCTGATCACAGACATAAAACTCTATTTAAGCAATGTTTTCAAGCACCTGGTATTCTGAAAAACCCGCAAATTTTTTTGAGAAAAATGAGTGAATACCATAAGGGATACCTTCTGTCACTTTGAAAAGTGCTTCTGGCGTATGAAGGTGAAAAGGGACAGCTTCACTAGCATTTTTCTGTAGCTCTATTTCTTCAGTTGCTTTATCTATTACATAATTCTCCATATCCCTCTGATCATATTGTGTTTCTTTGCAGTAGGCTTCAATGCTTGAAAAAAGATGACAAACTCCCTGCATGGATTCACATATCGATGTAATTGACAGTTCTTTCAAAAATTCGCTTTTGTTTTTCCACAGCCTAGAGACAATAGTCAGAAAATGACAAGAGCATGGTGCTGTATCACAGATATATTGACTTTTGCTTTAAACATGAGAACTGGGTTTCCAAATCTAAGAAAAGGAAGAGCAGTGAAGAGGTTCGCTAAGGGTCATTCTGAACAATACAGCCAGATATTACACTTCAACCAGGTCGGTCAGAGTTTTGCCATTAGATCTCCACATTTTAAATCTAGTCAAGACAAGTACTGATAAAATTTCATGCTTTCTTTTCAGTTATCCAGCTTAGTAAGTCAAGATACAAACAAATGTCTCATAGATATTGAGACTACAACAAAGTGAAGCTGACGTCTAAGCTAACAAATCCAAGTGTTTCAAGCAAAACCGCAAACTAGATACCAAACACTTCCTTTAGGATCTTAACTTAAATAACGGTGCTATCACTAAGTCCCAAAACAACACAAGATTAACCAAAACGATAGACAGCACAATACCTCGAATGATAAAAGGTTAAATGCCAAAATGCAACGACGAACAAACATTCCCAAGTTGCTGTTTGGATCCAAAATAATCTGATCATCTTGCACAGCTCCTGAATCAAGGCTCCCAAGTATTCCTACAAACAGAGAATCAATAACCAACGAGATCCAAACATGACAAAAACAATAAAAACGGAACTTACACAAGCGAGTAACTAACCTCGCATGTCATTAAAGAAGTTCAATAGATCATCCGGTGAAGCCAACGAAGAAAATCTGTTAGTTAAATGGTCAATCAGCCAAGCATCCATGTCTTCACCCACTTCCTTCAACTGGTTAATTAGTTCTTCTAGCTTCGGCTCATATATATCATCGCAAGACTGCAACACAAAATATCAATCTCTTCAGGGGAAAGAACAGTCATTAAACACACACAAAACAACAATTCCACACTCACATCATTCATCGATACTGAAACCAATGAGAATCATGAGCTACACATCGAAATAAAGAAACAGCATAGCTTTCAGTATAAGAGACGTGACATGAAACTCAAACTCACCACAAGATGATGCAATTTTCGAGAGGAAACGAACCTTAGTGAGAGAGAGTAAGTAGAGGCCGAGGCGGTTGTGCTGAGAAACGGAAGAGAAAGGAAAGGGAAGAGACATTTGAGCAGAAGGCGCGTATATCTGCAGGAGAATGCAAACGGAGATCTTGTGTGGAGTTACGACAAAAGCGCCGGCTGTTCTCGTTAATCCGGCCATCTCTCCGTCGCTGCCTCTCACTGTGTAGATCAATCGCTCGCCGGATACTTTCCTCCGTCGAGTAGCTGATGGATTAGGGCACCTTTGGGGATTAATTTGAACGAGTGAGTCACACTCGGAAAGTGAGTGACCGCTGGTTTCAAAAAAGTTAAAGACAAAAACAAAAAATTTCTCACGCATTTTCTGAAAATTTGAGAACCGGTTATTTCGTACCGCCTATCGGTTAAGGATCGGCTGATATTCCATTGGTTATTTCGTACCGCCTATCGGTTAAAGATCGGTTGATATTTCATCGGTTACTTTCAATTTAAATGATGTTTCAAATTAATGCGGACAATTTAATAAATTACAAATTTTAAATAATTTGCATCGCTTACACAAAATGTCATTACTTAACACTAACGCTCCGATTGGTATCACGCAGTATCAAAATTGATTTGCAGTTTATGTTGTAATTTGAAGTAACTTGCAGTAAAAAATATGGTAAGATCTGCAGAATGATATGGTGAATTTGATGTGAAAACATGAGTTACCAATTTTACCAATTTTTTGATGTATAAGTTGCAGTATGTGTTATTAACAAATTAAATTTATTTATTTTTTAATAATTCTTATAATACTAATAAAAATCATACTAATTTGACATAACAAACTAAAAATTAGAGAAAAGACTAATGAAGATCATTCCATATCATATTTGCAATTCCATCACGTACATTATTCATATATTGACCATCAGTTGTTGTCTCTTCTTCTTCGAGTCAACTAAGTTCTTCTAAAAATAAAATGTATATGAAAAAACTATTAACAAAATAAATTGTAAGACTATCCTAGGATATTTAAATAAAAAGGAAAAAAAATCATTTTCTACTTCATCCTAATTCATCCTGCTTCATCCTATTTTCTTTGATGTTGAGTTATCTTTTGAGTTATCAAATTAACAAATAGCATAACTCAAAATTTTAAATCATCCATAACTCATCATAATTCAAACTCAAATTCATAAAAATTAGTCTACATTATGATTGGTAACATTTTTGAGTTAACTTTGAGTTATCCCCATAACTCAACTTTAAAGCATGGTAATTCATGTTACCAATCAAAGCCTAATTCAACCAATCAAAATATATTGTATATTTGATTGGGTTTTTTTTGTCATAATTGTATATTTGATTGGTTTAAACATTCAAATAACTTTAAATTTTGCGTCGAAATTTGAAAACGTCACTTAAATTGAAATGAAAAAATCTCCTTAAAACTTCTTTAAAAGTGAAACGGAAAGGGTATTTATTTGGTTGTGTATTTCCATAACCCATTTTCGTCCAAGCGTAACGCATCAATTAGACGTGATATCCATGTAGAATTCATTTTTACTTTTGATTTTCTACGCTTAAGTACTACATTTTAATGCAAGTTTTGTGTGTTTATATTTTCATTTAGATACATCTATATGCTTTTTAAAAAATGATATTTTACAATTTTCCCGGTTTTGCGATACACTGTATTTCGCGGTTTTGACGTGAAAACCGTATGAAATCCACATTGCATACCTCTTCGCGGTTGGTGAGTTGTTCCAATTCTCAACAGCTATTAGATTCTTTATTTGACGTATCAACCGTATTTTTTAGGCCATTAGGGATGTATCGGACGCATACCTAATTTAGTTTTTGTTTTACACATGCAACGTGAATCACCTATAAAGACAACGACATACTTCCATTTCTCATTTTTAAAATCTGTCTTTGTCATTGACTCGAATCTTTCTCACGAGCTTTTAAGAAGCTACATGCAAATCGATGCAACAACATTAGTAGTAAACAATCTCCACTTCCTTTTCTTCACGTAGAAGAACAAACGCCAATGGATTCAACGGCCATTGCTATTGCATTGGATCGTTCATCTCAACTAAAAGCTTTCGACGATACAAAGACCGGTGTTAAAGGCCTTGTGGACGCCGGAATCACTAAGATTCCGGCTATATTCCGTGCACCTCTGGATACTTTAACAAACCCAAAACCACCTTCCCAGTTCGTCATCCCAACAATAGATCTCAAAGGAGACACAAACTCGATCAAGAGGCGAAGCTTGGTGGAGAAGATTGGAGATGCGGCTGAGAAATGGGGATTTTTTCAAGTGATCAATCACGGGATCCCGCTTGATGTGATGGAGAAAATGATAGAAGTGATTCGTGAGTTCCACGAGCAAGACCCTGAAGTGAAGAAATGGTTTTATACTCGAGATCCAACTAGTAAGTTGGTATATAGAAGCAATTTCGATCTTTATAGCACGACGGCTGCGAACTGGAGAGATACACTCGGTTGTTATACCGCCCCTGATCCTCCAAGACTAGATGAGTTGCCCGCCACTTGCGGGTAAGATTCCAAATATGTTAGTATAAACTATTGAATAACACTTGATTTTAACTAATGATATCATACGATTATCGAAATAATACATTTTTATTGGAGGTAGAATTTACAAGATCTCAACAAATGAAAATGTTATCTCTTTGGTTTATTATTCCGCGAGCAATTTTGACAGGGAGATGATGATAAAGTATTCAATGGAAGTGAAGAAACTAGGTAAATTGCTCTTTGAGCTTCTCTTAGAAGCTCTAGGACTAAACACTAATCACCTAAAGGATATGGATTGCGCCGAATCAATGTTGTTGCTCGGCCATTATTACCCGCCATGTCCTCAACCGGACCTTACTCTAGGCTTAAGCAAACACTCGGACAATTCTTTTCTGACTGTTCTTCTTCAAGACCATATCGGAGGGCTTCAAGTTCTCCACGACGAATATTGGGTTGATGTTCCTCATGTTCCCGGAGCTCTTGTCATTAACGTTGGAGATCTTCTCCAGGTTAACTAACTAACTAACTAAATATCCTCTTTTGGTTTTTGATCTACAATGTTTTTAATCCGTGAGACGGAAACATGTGCAGCTTATTACAAACGACAAGTTCAAAAGCGTGGAGCATCGGGTTTTGGCGAAAGAAGCTGGACCGCGAATCTCAGCCGTGTGTTTCTTTAGTTCATATTTGATGGTGAATCCTAGACTTTATGGACCGATGAAAGAGCTTTTGTCTGAAGAGAACCCGCCTAAATATAGAGACACTACCATTACAGAGTATGCAAAATTCTATAGTTCCAAAGGATTCGATGGAACCTCTGGATTAGACTATCTCAAGATCTGAAAACGTCGATTTCTCTAACAAACTCTGCCCCGAACTTTGATAAGCTTTGTAATATAACTTCTTGTTCAGTAAGAGACTCGTCAGGGATTCGTCCCTTGAACTTCATATCGACTATCTAGAAGCATCATCTGTGTCATTTCCGGTCAGCCATGATCCGAACCTGTCCTAAACAGTTGTATTTTTTTGTCTTTAAACCTTTATGATCAATGATTCTATTGTTACATAAAAAACATATATGAAAATGTGATGAATTTTAGCTAAACTATACTATATTAATACCCGTTGTTTTGTCGAACTTATCTTCGTAGTTGGTGATTAGTTAGACATCGCAACAACTTTTTATTTTAAAATCTATCCAAAAAGAGTATTCGCATATTATACTAAACAAATATTTACGTATTACACTGTCATTAACAAATTTCTCTTGCCTAAACGAAAACGCAAATGAAGTCAACTGCCATTTCTGGAATGGATCGTTCATCTCAACTAAGAGCTTTCCACGATACCAAGACCGGCGTGAAAGGACTTGTGGATGCCGGAATTAATGAGGTTCCAGCTATATTCCGTGCACCTTCGGATACTTTAACAAACCAACAACCACCCTCATCGAAATCATCGCATTTCACCATCCCAACCATCGATCTCAAAGGTGGCATGGACTCGATCACGAGGCAAAGTTTGGTGGAGAAGATCGGAGACGCGGCTGAGAAATGGGGATTTTTTCAAGTGATCAATCACGGGATCCCGATTAATGCGTTGGAGAGGATGAAAGAAGGGATTCGTGAGTTTCATGAGCAAGATTCTGAAGTGAATAAAGGGTTCTATACTCGAAATCCAACTCGTAAGGTGGTGTATGGTAGCAAATTCGATCTTTATAACTCAGCCCCTGTGAATTGGAGAGATACAGTCGGTTGCTATATCTCCCCAGATCCACCTAGACAAGAGGACTTGCCCACCACTTGCGGGTAAGATTCCAATATTTATTAAAATCAACTATTGAATAACACTGGAAGTGGATCTGGATGAAAAAAGGATCTGAATAAAGCAGCAATATTTAGGTGGGTTCTCTTCGGACAAAAGCTCTTTCATTGGTGTTACGGGGAGCGATTTTGCCAGGGAAAAATATTATTTGAGTATTCGATCTTTAAAGCATTTTTATATATAAATAATATTATATTAATTTAACATTGAAAATGATGCGTATTTATGTTTTGTTTTTATTGGTCATTTGATTTAGATATTTTTATGAGGTGTCAAATTCTCATAGCACAAAAATGTTTAGATATCATTTAGAGAATCTCTAGAACTTTTATAGTATTGATTTTCTTAGGGGGTGTATTGGATTGAGTATTTGATTTTTAATGAGTTTTTAGAAGATTTTGATGAATTATGGAAGTAGT
>OVAN01001002.1:0-46610 GCA_900406275.1 Anastatica hierochuntica | reverse complement strand
GGAAAACTTGGTGCGGCGCTTGTAGTTCATAAGGAGTCATCTGAGACTTTGGTTGAGCAAGGTGGATTCATTAGATGCTCTTCTTATTATTCACTATGCAGACCTCCTTATTGTGTTAGATTCAGTCTCATGGGTCACCTAAAACTTGTCAAAGAGCTGCACAACTTTGTCTTTGAACCAGGAGGAAAGCTATGTGAGTATAAGGGCAACAACTACACTCTGGTAAAAAGTGCAACAACCAAGCTGAGTAGGGACGAAATAGTCATCCTCAAAGAGCAGGATTAGAGGTCAAATCCTTTTAAAGGAGGAGGGAATGATGCAATCCTGACCAGTTTATTCCTCATACAATAAGATAACCGAGTAAGCTGCCTGGAAAACAGATTTGACGTAGGAGCGTTCAAAGGAGCATATCTTTCCAACCAAAGGAAATTAGGCAACAAGGTCGATTGTTCTAGAAAGCTCACTCATCAGACCATCTTTAGCAATTGGTCCCATCACAACGACATTAAAGAGCTGAGATCTATATAGCTTACAATCTGGGTGAATCCGGATTTTCGCAGAACAGACATATCATCACTCCAAAGGATGTTCCGACCAAACCAGAAGGAACCGATGTGTAAACCCGTTTTATCTACAAACTTGACGCATAATATCAGCTTCAGGAGTTGGTTTCAGGTAATAGCTATTTGGAGTTGAAAGTTATANTGGAATTGAAAGTTATGAATTTTCTAAACCGAAGGTTCTACAGGCTGCTCATCTGCGAGTATCAGGCTTTAGACGTGGATTACAGCCCATACATGAGACGATCAGAGCCAAAGCCAATAATAGGCTTCAAGATGGATCTCTTAGCTCTCCAACAAGCCAAAAATGAGGAGAATTGGGCATGAGAATATCAAGTTATGATCAGTTTACTCAAATGGGCCAAACCAGTTCTGCACTTGCTTCATTTGGAGTTTCGTCTGTTCGATAATCTCCAAACTAAATAATGGCGACCAGAAGATGAATTAGGCTCATCAAAGGAGAAAGAAGACATAAAATAACCTCATATTTTCGTGGCCTTTAATCTTATTTATCATATTTTCCTTTTTATTTTGATTTATTTTTAGTTTAGGGTTTTCATCTTTTCTATTTTAAACACAGCACGCCTTGTAGAAGAAATCATTCATCGAACGTTTTATGAAAAGTTTAGTTTCTTTTCTTCACAGAGATTGTGAAACCTTTGTTCATCTTTGAACAAATCTTTTGCTACAGAGTTCATTCTCTACAACTTCTTCTTTAAGATCATAAAGGGAGTTCATTCACCCGAACTAAAGAACCCATCTATCCATCTATCAATATCTGAAAATCCATCCTTCTCATCTTTTCACCCCTTCTTCTCATAAAAATCAGAAAATAAAAAAAAACACAAAAGAAAAGTTCAGATCTCTTTTTCAGAAGATTCAGGGTTGCATCAAAAGTTGCTTAAAAACACTAAGAAAGCATACTACAATCTATAGGAAAAGTGGTAAAATATTTGTATTATCAACTTTCCCGGACTTAGCTTATAGCTCGTCCTTGAGCTAAGAAAAGGAAGAACAGAGAAGAGGATTGATAACATGGAAACTTACCTGAACTTCCAGAACTCATTGGAAACTTAGATTGACGAAATCAACTAACACCTACTATGACATTTAGGTAGAACCTCCGGTTTCACCAAAAGTTTTAGCAATGTCCCCATTCAAGCCAAAATCAACATGAGTGATCTAGTATCCCCGTCACTACTCCCTAAATCTATAGTGTGTGGTCTCTTTGAGGGAGTATCGATCAAAGAATACATAGATTCAAACTCAAATGGAATCGTAAATAATTTCAGCCCACAATCGATTCCTTTCCTCTTTCTTATTCACTTTTAAATGCTTTTTAGAGCCTGATTTTCCCTATATTTCTAGGGTATCATTTTATTTTTATATCAGTCTCTTGAGAATCAATTTTCCCCTACTTTTTTAGGATATCATTTTATTTTATTTTATCGATCTTTTTATTATTTTTTTAAGCACATTCATATTTATTGGTTCCGAAATTTACAATAAGCATAAACATATTTTTTTTGAAGATTTTTATTAAACAGGAAAGAGAGGAACCGTAGACTTAGTTTTGCCAAGTCTAAAGAGGAATCCGATTCAATGTATATCAAGACCCAAGAAGAGAAAATTAAGTTCATTAAATTTTGAGTAGCTAAGGATTACCCGAATATCAAGTGATATGGTGTCTCGGTTGGCTGATCCATTTGGGATATCCCGTTCGGTAAAACTGCAGTCAAACACAGATACTAGAGACACTAGTCATTAGCCATGTGGTTAGTTCAAAGTTAAGCTCATTTCCAGACTGATTATGACTCAATAAAATATTTTTATTTTGAAATTTTTTTAAAACGACTCAAAAACTAAGAAAAAGAATCGATGAGGTGCTGGATTTTGACATGTCGCTTAGATCCTCTGTGAGGTGCTGAAAAAACTTCGTTGATTTTGTGCTTGGCGGCAATGAAATGGCTAGGATGCAAAAAATTGTTCGGTTTAGGCTCCTTATAGTTTCAAGTATGTATCGTTGTGTTCTTGAGGTTCCAATCCTAAAAATCACCATAAAATTGTACATATATGTTAAATTGACTTTGTCACCTTGAAAGATTTGAGTTTATGCATTATCCGGCCAAGAAAATGTGAAAATTGAACGTTTGGCGTTGTTTTTCATGGCCAAAGGCATGTCCTGATGGGGAATGAGTTGGGCGGGATGTTGAAATGGATGGTCAGGATGGGTTAAGGCTCGGGAATGGTTGGGACCAGTTGGCAAAGTCGGCAAGACCGGAGTTGGAGGACAGAAGGCTCGCGGCCGATCGTGGAGGCAAAATGCCTCGGCCGTGTGTGGCACAACGACCGTGACACCGGTCCGGGGCTTTGATTTAGGCGGCGGCCGATCGTGGGGCTCTCTATACCGGTGTTGGGTGCTTCCTGGGACCAGGTGGTGGATTTCTTGTGACTGGTTGGTGTTGGGGTCAAAAACGGTTAAGACAAAATCGATGCCTAAAAGAGTAACAAAAACATCATCTCTCCTTCGAAAATGAAAATCGTGAAAGGATTATCAATTCTGAGGCTTTTGCCATCTAGTTAATCCCCTCTCAACCAAATGTCGAAGCTCCGCTTCTAGCAATCCATAAGCGACCGTTTCACAAAGTCCAGTCACTCGCGGGAAACTAAATGCGAGAATAACGAAATCAACGTCTGAGACCTCAATAAACGTTTTTCGGAGCGATAAGAAGTCACCGTAAACGACGAATAACCGCGTCGCTTCGAAAATACGAGCGATACGAACTACGGAAAGTCTAGCCGCCCAGACCACGCTTTCCCGATCGTCTTCTCCTTTGAATTCCAGTTCAAGCGTTTCTTGTTTCGTCTCGATTAGAATCTCTGTTGAAGTTTCGCGGCAATACTCGTAAAGACTTGTACTTTTCGTAAAATATTCGTATCGATCGTATAAAACGATAACTGTTAGCTCGAACACCGACATTGTCTTAACCATACGATCAGTCTTATCATTTTGTAAAACCGTCACCGTGTAGTCGTACGAAGAACGATTTCTCCGAAAGAAATCGTAAAAATCACTTTGTCGCTAAACGGCCTACGAAGACCCAAAACGCGAGAAAAGTACATTTACGATTTCGTAACGAGAAAGGGCTCCATTGCGTCAACGATCTACCCGAGTTTCGCGAAATATAAAAGGAAAATCAATAAAGTCAAAATCTGAAGATAAATTTGGAAAATTCGTAAAGATATGAAATATTCCCGAAAAAATAGAGTATTTTCGCCTGAGGATATGCACAAATTTAGGGCGGAAAAGAAAACAAATTTAACCTATGAAGACATATAAAAGAGCAGCTAAGGAGAAGAACGATAGACACAAAAATTTCTTCACACCTCATACTTAGAGTTTATGTTTAATTTTGTTTTTTGCTAGCGAGCTGCGTCTCAATTATGTTTATCGTCTTACCGACAACTCTCGTGGCCACGTCTTACCACCTGTTGTAACGCTCCACGCATATTCAAATAAGATCTCTATTGCTCTATTCTTCTTTCAATTCTCTTTTACTTTTACTTCGTCGTCTGTTTTCTTCGTACTTTTGATCTACCGTTGTTTGGTTTAGTAGAAATTTGGGAACTCAAGGAAATTTAAGATTTCCTGGCTTTCCTACGAATACGAATATCGAAAGTGAGAATTTTGGTTTCCATATTTTGGCGCTAGAAGGAGGAGGCCTATTCGCGCAGGGTATAAATCAATCTAAGTCTTAGCCACAAAACGCTAGATCGAATATGACTACAGACGACCAGAACAATCAACTTGCTCATGACGGCGACAGCGCCAACGACAACGTTGAAAGCACTCCAGTTACGAACAACACCGTAGTCAACGCTAAACACCGCGACGTTCGAGGAGATCAAAAAGATGTTCTCGACTCTTGAATAGAAGTCGACCGAACAAGACAAAATGACTAGCTCCCTCGCTAGACAGGTTGAAACCCTAACCGTGAAGACTAGAACCATCCTTCCGCGTGGGGCTACCAGACTCCGCAGAAGAAGACTCGACTTCACTACTATGTGTGACTTACTCCAGAACACGCAGGAAAATTTGTCGGGACAAAGCCCCGATGTAATCACCCCTGTCGCACCTCAGAATAACTTTGAAGATCCCCCAAATTCCGAAAAGGAAACGGAGGATAACGAAGCCGAGCGAATTGACTAGACTTCAGCGATCAGTCCGATTCCACGGATGAAGACGCTGACGTACACCCAAGAAGGGTTAAGGGTCGCACAACGAGGAAGGACTCTTAGCTCAGCGAACCCATGACAGAAGAAGAGGAAAATATCTTCTGGGTAGAGCAAGAGAAGCAGGTCAAGGAGCAGGCCAGAGCTATTCGTAGGACACGCCAACCATCTCGAAAAAAGACCTAAGACGATCTTGACGAGATTCGTGATCTTTGTTACTATATCACAGATCCATCACGCGACCAGTGACGCGCCAGAGATCGACAGGCTCCTCGAAGAGGCTCGAAAAACTCCATTCACTGCTCGCATAAGCAACACTTGAGTCTCTGATCCCGGGAAAGTTATAATCCCAATGTATAACGGAACTTCCGATCCGGAGGCTCACCTGCAGACTTTCCAGATCACAATGGCGAGAATCAAACTCAAGGATGGCGAGAAAGACGCTGGCTTCTGCCACCTATTCGTCGAGCATCTTGAAGGAGCGGCCATCGAATGGTTCTCCCGTCTTAAGCAAAACTCCATCGAAAGTTTACGTCAACTCTCCTCGGAATTTCTCAAATAGTACTCCATGTTTATGGAGAAAGAAACTTCCGACGTTGACCTATGGAGCCTGTCTCAAAGAGAAGACGAATCTCTCCGAGATTTCATAAACAGGTTCAAGATAGTAATGTCAAGAGTCAGCGGGATTAGTGACAAAGTGGCGGAGACGCAGTCAGAAAGACTCTCTGGTACAAGTCAAAGTTGAGAAAGTGGATAGCTCTCGAAAAACCAAACAATATTTAGAACGCGCTTCATAAGACCATGGATTTCATCATCATCAAAGAAGAGATGAAAGTTCTTTCGCAAAAACACAAACCTGTGAAGGCGTCCTCGAAGGACTTAACCTCTGAACAAAAAGCAAAACATAAAATCCCTCCTAACGACAAGTATGTCCATCACGAGGGAAAAGACGTCCAGGGTGTGCACAACTACGCTGTCAATTCCCTATCTGAACAAGGTAGGACATCGGGGAACACCTGGACGCGGAACAAGTCGTATGACAAAAACACCTTCTGCGAGTTTCACCAAACAAAGGGTCACTCCACCGCGAACGGCAAAGTTCTTGGAGCGAGGTTAACGACAAAACTGCTCCTAGGGAGATCTCGGACGTAACCAGCATGAAAGACCTCATACGCGATATAGATCGCCCACTCAGGACCGAGAAAGCACCCACTGGAGACGCCGTGTCTCAAGGAACTTAGGAGGATGGGAAACACGGAAGGAGGCCTGACGACAAAGGCGATGACTCCAATCGCCGCAGAGTGAATATGATCATCGGAGGGCCGCAATACTTTCTCGATAGTGTCTCATCAATAAAAGCATATCACCAAAAGGCTGAGTCAAGTGCAAATTGGCCTACGCCACTCGACACTGCAAGCGACACCGCAAATAACGCCATCACTTTCGAGGAATACAAAACTGTCAGACTTAACAAACCTTATAACGATCCTCTCGTGATCGACTTTTTCATAAAAGATCTTGAAGTCGTTAGGGTCCTCATCGATACGGGAAGTACCATCGATATCATCTTCTGTGATACTCTCAACAGGATGAACATCGACTTATCCGAGTCTATACCCGCACCGAGACCGCTCAGGGGTTTCTTAGGAACAACTTCGATGACTCTCAGATCGATCAAACTTCCAGTGGTGGCCAAGGAGATAACGAAAGTTGTTGATTTTGCGGTCGTCGGCCACCCTGCCATTTATAACGTGATCATGGGAACACCACAGATAAACTCCATGAAGGCAGTCCCATCGACTTGCCACTTGGGCATTAAATTCCCAACCCTCTACGGAATCTCCACAATATGGGGATGCCAGAGATAGTCACGACTCTGCTTCCTGGCCGAGCATAAGCTAAGATAAGTCGCAATGAATCCCATGGCCAAACCAAAACGAATAAAGACAACTGCACCGTCAGCCGAAAACACTTCAGAAAAAGACGTGCCAAAATCGTCAACTCGAGAAACGACTTAGTCTGAAGGAAACAAGCAAACTTCTGAGCCAAACATTCCTGACAAGGCAACGCCCTCAACACCCGAGGAAACCGTCGACCCAGCTGTAGTCATCCAGACTGAAACGGTCGATGCAACTCTGCCAAACGAGTAATAAATCACGACAACAAACTGAATTATAAGACAACTTGATCCTCGAAAGAGGTACGAAAGCATCTCTTCGCAAGAAGAGTTCAACTGTCCCCCTCTCTAAAAAAGAGGGGAAGTGGGGGTACGTATACTCATATACTCCCACACTTTGTACTCGACATATTTTGATCAGATTTCGACAATATATTTTCGCTTTTTATTTTTTTGTATAACCCAAAAACGGAAATCATACGAGAAGACATTTCTTAACGAATTCCGACTATAACGTGTTCATCAACACATTCTACCACATAACGGAAAAATTTTCGGAAAAAGCGAGACGTCGCAAATTTCCGTATAACACAATTCCAAACTCAATCTAAAACTTCTAAAAACAGTCGCAAGACTATCAAACCCCTACCGGGAAAAAGGACAAGTACTTGTCCCAATTTCATGTCGGTCAATTGGCCCCGACGGACGAACTAATCATTCACATTAACCCGCTCTTCGTGAACAATGGGTTCTCATACCTCCGACTAGGATAATAGCGCGCTATAAAAGAAATTCAAAATTTTGGCTAGCATTTCCAGACGACTTAAAAATTGTCTTTGGAGAGATGCTCGGTTCCCGATTTATGCAAGTCATATAAGCCAAGAACTTATCGCATACTTCAATATCGAGACGGAACTAGGTCAATATCGCAAACAGGATACATGAACCGAAATTAGTCACCGCACACTTTAAAAACCGAGAGTAGACCTAGGTCTTGCTCTAAACCTAGCACACTGGTCTCTAACATCTCAAGGCATGATATCTAACCGATACGAGATTCTAAAACATGTCTCTTCATTCATATCTAAACGCTCAAGAAATTTTATGGAACTTCTTAACATCTGGAACGAGCAACGCATAGAACGATCCACGAAAATAGTTAAATACGAGACGATAACTCGAATTTTTCCTCTACAACAAATCAAACTAAACCCAACATAATGGTCTATATCATCTCAAGACATAATATCTAATCGATACGAGATTAAAAAATTTGTCTCTTCGCCTATGTTCTCACGTTCAAGAAAATCCGAAAGAGTAAATCTTTCGAGAACTTGCATCTGAAACGAACAACGAATATAACGATTCTCAGAAGAGTAGACATGAGACGACGACTCATGATCTTTCTTCGCAACCGTGACACTAGTTATACGCAACCAAATCAAAACGAAAAACATCAATCATTAACACTAAAACCACAAGGTGAGGGGTTTGGAGGCCACACACGACCAACCTCGATAAGTATTAAGTGGCCACACTTGGCCAAAATGCTACTAAAAAGGGAACATGCTCCCTCAACAGACGGTTATTTCTCGTTCAAAAGTCGTACTCAAAATTACTAGAGATCGAAAAGTTGCTTACGCCAGACGGTCCCGGGTTTTGATCAACCGCGTCCTCTACGCCCCGAGCAATGTCCCCAACTTCCCCCGAATCGGGAGAAACGAGATTAGGGGCCCAGTGACCTCAAACCCTCTCTTCGATAGACGAGTTTGAAGACAGAACCTCCTTGCACTTCTTCACGTGACTAGACATTTTTTCCATCTCGAAGTCGTAGGAATAGTTGGGAAGCTGGGTGCGATACAGAGCACCCACCAAACCTCGACATTCGTGGTATTCTCCAAAGGACTGATGAGCACGCTTGTACTGGTCGAAGTCCACCGCAAACTGAACTGAGGGATCAGCCACAATCGAGGAGACCTCTCGCTTCTCGCGCCTATACGCACGCCGAACCTGCGACGCTTGACTCCGCGCCAATTCCTTTTTGCGAGACAAAAACCACTTCGACCTCCTTCTTCAGGCGGGCATTCTCTTCTTCAAGTCTCTCGACCTTGAACCGAGCAGTCTGTTCGTCCAGGTTGCTCGCCCGAAGGGCCTCATCCATCACATGGAGACCCTGCAAAAAGAAATCTTTGAAAGTTAGGATTGATATCGTGTGCACGAAAACTAACCTCCTTGCACTTCTTCACGTGACTAGACATTTTTTCCATCTCGAAGTCATAGGAATAGTTGGGAAGCTGGGTGCGATACAGAGCACCCACCAAACCTCGGCATTCGCGGTATTCTCCAAAGGACTGACGAGCACGCTTGTACTGGTCGAAGTCCACCGCAAACTGAACTGAGTGATCAACCACAATCGAGGCGACCTCTCGCTTCTCGCGCCTATTCGCACGCCGAACCTGCGACGCTTGACTCTGCGCCACTTCCTTTTTGCGAGAAGAAACCACTTTGACCTCCTTCTTCAGGCAGGCATTCTCTTCTTCAATTCTCTCGACCTTGAACCGAGCCGTCTGTTAGGACTGATATCGTGTGCACGAAAACTAACCCCCATGCACAAACGTGAGGCCTCCGCATATTGCCCAGACCTAATGAATCCGTGCCAGTCGCGGTTTGATACATCGGGGCATCAAGAGAAGCGAAAAAGGCGTCCCATTCCGGCCCTTCCCCAAAAGGCGGCATCGAAGATTGACTCGGACCGCTACTGTCTCTGTCGAGTATATCTTGGTGCCACGACCCTTCAGATGGCCCTCTCCTATTCTTGACAACACCACGCCCCTTAGCGGACGCGCGCTCGTTCCGGGGAGATCTCTCCCTCTCCAAGTTATGAGGCAACTCGTACAGGGTAAAGCTATCCATAGTCGGTTTTAGCTCCCCTTCCGAAATTGCGTCGGGCTGAGTCCGATTTTTATGGTACGTGACCGCGTTGCGAACTCGCTGCAGGGAAAAGTAAGCCCAGTTGAACGGACCGCCTCAGAGAAGGTCCCTGGCAACGTAAATATCTTCCAGATGTGGGGGAAGGGGATCTAAATCTGCAAAACAAAAGAATTATCAGATATCGACAAACGAAAAGAAAACGGATAGAGTATTAAAAGCGATACCCGCGGGACCCCCTTCACGCCGAAAAGAAGAAATGTATTTTCTCTCGATAGAGGCACTGTCTAAACGAACAAAGAAGTATCATTTTTTCCAATTATGAAAATTGGACGTAAACGATTGAATCATTGCCATGTTTTTCCTCGGCTTGAGGCAATACCAAAGCGAGTTACCCACCGTAGACAAAGTTAAAAACGCCAACAGATAGTCAACGCTTAAGTCAATTCCTCGCTCGTAACCCAAAACCAAGAGTCCAATGAGGTGTTGGAGACCGATGGGCGAGAGTTGACCGATCGATAAACCATTGTGATCCATAATCTGGACTATGACCCCCGGAATAGGAAAATACATTTGGCAAAGCAACAAATGCGCATCGTAGCATGTAAAGAAACAACGAGGCGGAGAATCAGCGTCCTCTCTAGCAAATCGGCATCCGGGACTCGGCAAAAATCCCAAATGACGGCAAGGAATCATTTTTGACACTCGCGGCCTACGGGCGTCCTTTTTGAATTTCAGTCTCTGTGGACACCACGATTCGGCCGGTGGAGCTTCGGTACCACATGTAACCCGCCAGTATTCCCTCGCTTCATCAGGATCGACGAAATGCGGCACGAATTCGAATTTCGGTATAACTTCACCTTCCCGAACTTGTAGGCTCTCGGGGTCATAAGTCGACGGCAAGGCATTCGCAGAAACTAGATCATTCGCGACCATAACACAAAGAAGAGAGAGAGATGGAAAGGATAAGGAGCTTGTTTTTACCTTAAGCAAATTTTTGTGAAAATGAGCAAGTGGAAGATTTGGAAAGTGACTTCTCTTATTTATAGAAATAGAAATTTACTATTCATCTACGGACTTTTTAGTCATTAATTCCACCTAAGTTATCTAATGTGCCTTAAAAGTTCGCATGAACATTTCAACATTTTTTTTTGCAAACAGGGAGTCTAATAGTTGGGATCAAAAACGGTTACGACAAAATCGATGTCTAAAAGAGTAACGGAAACATCGTCTAAAAGAGTATCGTAAAAGGATTATCAATTCCGAGGCTCTTGCCATCTAGTCAATCCCCTTTTGACCAAATGTCGAAGCTCCACATCTAGCAATCCATAAGCGGCCGCTTTGCAAAGTCCAGTCACTCGCAGGAAACTAAATGCGAGAATAACAAAATCAAAGTCCGAGACCTTTGAGAGACCTCTGTAAACGAGTTCCTGAGCGATAAGAAGTCACCGTAAACGATGGATAACCGCGTCGCTTCGAAAATACGAGCGATACAAACTACGGCAAGTATAGCCGCCCAATCAGCCCCATACCACGGTCTGGGCGCCCAGACCACGGTCTGGACGCCCAATGGGCGCCAAAACCCACGGTCTAGGCACCCAATGGGTGCCTAGATCACGTTTTCCCGATCGTCTTCTCATCTGAATCCCGGTTCAAGCGTTTTTTATTTCGTCTCGATTGGAATCTCTGTTGAAGTTTCACGGCAATACTCGTAAAGACTTGTACTTTACATAAAAACTTCGCATCGATCGTATAAAACGATAACTGTTAACTCGAACACCGAAATTGTCTTAACCATACGATTGGTCTTATCATTTCGTAAAACCGTCACCGTGTAGTCGTACGAAGAACGATTTCTCAGAAAGAAATCGTAAAACTCACTTTGTCGCTAAATGGCCCACGAAGACCCAAAACGCGACAAAAGTCCACTTTCAATTTCGGAACAGGAACGGGCCCAATTAAGTCAACGATCTACCCGAGTTTCGCGAAAGATACAAGGAAAATACGATAATGTCAAAATCTGAAGATAAATATGGAAAATTCGTAAAGATATGGATTATTCCTGAAAAAATGGAATATTTCCGCGGGAGGATATGAACAAATCGAGGGCGGAAAATAAAACAGATTTAACCTACGAAGGCATATAAAAGAGGGGCTAAGGAGAAGAACGAGAGACACAAAAATTTCTTCACAACTCATACTTAGTGCTTTAGGTTTATTTTTCGTTTTTTGCTAGCGAGCTGCGTCTCAATTAGGTTTATCAATCTTACGCTTTTAGGACTAGGATACTCACCGACAGCTCTCGCGACCATGACTTACCACATGTTATAACGCTCGACGCAGATTTTAATAAGATCTTTATTGCTCTATTTTTTCTTTTGAATATCTTTTACTTTTACTTTGTCGGTTGTTTTCTTCGTACTTTTGATCTACTGTTTTTTGGTTTAGCGGAAATCCGGGACCTCAAGGAAAGTTAGGATTTCCTGACTTTTCTCCGAATACGAATATCGACAGTGCGAATTTCGGTTCCTACAGTCTGTGCTTTGTTCTTGGCTAGATCCAGTATTACAGCTCAAACGTCCAGAACATTTTCCGAATTGAATTTTCTCAAATTTTCTTCATTTCCAAAGTAGATTCCTAGGAAAAAGTATTTAAAACTTAAAAAACATTTACTAAAACTTATAACACCAAATTAAAAATCTTATTCCTAAGATTAAAGTTGAAAATCAAAATCAAATAAAACTAAAGAAATAAAACGTATGAGTTGCCTCCCACAAAGCGCTTGTTTAAAGTCAATTAGCTCAACTCCTAGGCGCTTTTAGATGTGAGGAAGCCTAAGTGGAGACTTAAATCTCTATCCACTTATTGTAGTTCCTTGAGATGAAATCTCTTCCTGTTCTTGTACTTCTATTTCCAATGCAACCGTTCGAATCGGTTAAGGACACCGAATTTCCATTGCTAGGTATCCCTGAGGTGCTATATTGTAGTAAAGGTCCTTATCAATATGAATGAAATGCATTCTTCCATTTGGTCAATCCATGAAAGCTCTAGAGTTGCAAGAAAGCTTCTTTCAAGTATCACGCTTGACGAATGCTTTGTCGCTTTTTCAACAACCTGAAAGTCAGTAGGCACAAGATCATTATTAATTCTTATTAGGATACCATGTAATGATCCTACAAGTCTTTTAATCGATCCATCAGCGAAGATGATACACATTTGCGAAGGCCTGAAGTTTGTGAAACCAAGCCGTTCAGCAATATGTGTTGGCATGAGGTTCACTCCAGCTCCAGAGTCGCATTAAATGTTTTCAAAAAATTGTTAGTTTACGGAACACTTGATTAGTCAGAGTCTTGGGTCCTCCAATGTCTGGAGAGTGATAAAATGCATGTTAGGAGCTCTGGCTTGATTGAACAAGCCTTCTATTCTTTACAAGTCCTGAAGATTGTTTTCAGAACATTTCCTAAGCTCCCTATGAGTAGCCCATGCTTTTTAAAATGTAATAGTTACTGGTAGCTCATGAAATATCTAGAGAAATTCTTTCCAATTCTCTCTTGGAATGAAGGAACTTGCTCCTCTTTATCCCAAGTAGACATTGTTGTTTTGTGCTCAAACCGAGGCCTATTTTTTTGTTGAGTGGCTTGGACTCTTGTTGTCCTCTTAAAGGGCGTGCGGGATTTCACTCCTTGCCGCGATTTTTGATTTTCCAGCGGCTGGAAATCAAAAGTTAGGACCTCTCCCTTCAAGTAATTAGGCTTAGTGATGAAATTAGCGGATTTTTCTTCATTCTCCACTAGTTTCTTCTCGATGTCTTTGAGATTAGAGCTTAGGAGATCAAGATTGATCTTGACATTGTGAATTTCAAAAGTTTCATGGTCCATTCTTTCCATGCTTTCCATTTTAATCTTGCTAGTCATCTTTCATCCTCGTGTTCGTTCCATTGGCACTAGACACCAACTTTTACAAACTGTCTTCCAACTCTTTGATCCTTTCATCCTGCTCTTCCTTGAACTTTTTGATCCTAAGATTTAAGATTCTAAACTACAAAGAATAGTTTCTTTGCTTAGCTTTCACTTCCTCAACCAAAGACTCAAGTCTTTTGTCCATAGTTTTCACGTTCCTGCTTTCTTCAAGGCGATTTTCAGCTTCTCCTTTGGTTTCTGTGGAATTTCGTTGGGATTGAGTGTGGAATAGCTCTTGGAAAGCCGCTTATATGTGACTTAGACTCTTGTTTAAGCCTTGAACAGTGAGTTCAAGGGCTAAATTCTGGTTATATATTGTAGTATATATTTTCTGCTTCATATCGCCTTGAATCTCAGGAAGTCGCTTTGTGAAGTGCTCGACCTTGAACTCCAGAGACTTTAGGAGCATGTAGGGAGTTAGAGGATAGGGAAGGACCGTGATACTTCTGAACTTGAAGTGATAGGTCATGGAAGATGTCGCACGTACTCATGGGGAAGAAAACTATGAAGATTTCGGTTCAGGGATCTCCTTTCAGGGTTTTGAACCGTAGATCTTCTTTTCTGGATTTCGTATGAGTTTTCCAGCGGTATGGAGTCAAGATACCAACCTCTTTGAGTGGGTTCATGGCTTGTACTTCGCCTCTAATCACGTTTCTCCTTGAGGTTGACCTCTTGGCTCAACATAGTCTCTCTCAGGCTGATAGGCATGAGGATATTATTGAGTATCCTCCATAAATTTGAGTGAATGAAGATTAAGAAAGCTAGGACCTTTAAAATTTTTTTCCGTAGCTATAGAGAGGTTTAGGGATTTGAGTTTTAGGCTCTGATTTCTTGTATTTTCCCAGAAAAACACAAGAGAAACATTTAAATAGGTTAGTAGAATGGAAAAATCATATTCCTAGTAGAAAATGATAATTCCAAGTGTTATTATCTACAAGGAAAAAGGCAGCAAAAAATTATTAGTAAGTTAATCTAAATCCTATGGGTTCAAACCCTAAAAGAATTAAAATAAATTAAAAGGAAAAGCGAATTGTTATGAAAAGAGAGACGAGATGGGAACTGGTGATGTCTTATTCCATGGGTAATGAACCCTTTATATAGTTGTACAATAAGGGGCTAACTTTAGCTTGAAGTTAAGCTAACAAGAGAAAAAGAAAATTAAGAAATACTTAAACTTGGTAATCAAGTACTTCTGGAACCTTCTTTAATGTGCGCTTTATAATGGGAATCCACATAATATTTATAACACTCCCCCTTGGATTTCCATTATGAAATATGGCTTGTAAATTATTTAAGATGTTGCCTTATTAAAAACTTTACTAGGAAAACCCATGGGGGAAAACCATGGTTAAGGAAAAAGAGTGCAATACACATTACTCCCCCTCTTGAATACATCACTTGAGATTTTTGAGGCGCCGCATTCTAATACAATGAGTTAAATTCTTAAAAGTAGCGGTTGGAAGCGCCTTTGTGAATAAGTCCGCCATATTTTTCACTTGAATGAATCTGTAGAACACGAACAACACCATTCTTTTGCAGTTCATGGGTGAAGAAGAAGTTTGGTAAAATATACTTTATTTTGTTCCCTTTGATATATCCATTTTTGAGTTGCGTGATGCATGCATCATTGTTTTCATACGTAACTATTGGAGCTTCTTTCACCATAGATATGCGACAATCTTCTTGTATATGATGAATGACAGATCTTAACCAAACACACTCACGACTAACTTCGTGGATAGCCAAAATCTCTGCATGATTTAAAGAAGTTGCTGCAATGGTTTGCTTCATGGAACACCAAGAAGTAGCAGTACCACCACATGTGAACACATATCCATTTTGAGATCGAGCATTGTGAGGATCAGATAAATATCTTGCATTTGCAAAACCAATTAAATCTTTCGTGGATGGGTTAGAAAAGAATAAACCCATGTCTTTTGTTCCTTGAAGGTAACGATGTATATGTTTAATCCCATTCTAGTGACTACGAGTTGGACATGAGCTAAACCTTGCCAATAAATTCACTGCAAATTATATTTCATTTCTTGTATGACTGGCAAAGTACATCAATGCTCCTATTGCACTTAAGTATGGTACTTCAGGACAAAGAGTTTCCTCACTGTTTTCTTGAGGACGAAAGGGATCTTTATCCACATCAAGTGATCTTACAATCATTGGACTACTCAAAGGATGTGCTTGATTTATAGAAAACTTTTTAAGGATCTTTTTTGTTTATGCCATTGTAGTGTACATCCTCAACATACACTACAATGGCATATTTAAACAAAGAGTTCGAGATGAAAGGTCTTGGAAAGACAGAGTTTTGTTTAAGATTACAAATTGAGCATTTAAATAATGGAATCGTTTTTATAGCCTTTTTTTACCAAGTAGTCACTAAGTCGATTATACCACATACGTCCTTTCAATCCATAAAGAGATCGATTTAACTTTATGCAGTAATGTTCTCGAGAACTAGAATAGCTACTTCTGGCAGCTTAAATCCTTCAGGAATTTTCATATAGATATCAATATCGAATGTACCATATAAGTAGGCTGTGAATACATCCATTAGTCGTAAATCAAGTCATTCTTTTAATGCCAGACTAATAAGGATTCTGAAAGTAGTAGCATCCACCACAAGAGAGTATGTCTCTTCATAATCTTTCTCATAAAAAACCCATTTATGTCCCACTTGTTTTACGCCTTTAGATGTGTGGACTACTGGTCCGAAAACTTTCCTCTTTAAAAGTCATTAAAAGAGATTTCAATTCTACATCTATTGCTTCATTCGATTTTTGCCAATCATTTCGTTGTGTACACTCTGCAATAAATTTTGGTTCTTGATCCTCATCCATAAAATCAACTGCTATATTACATGCAAAAATATCATCGACGTCGATTTGCTTTCGGCTCCATTTTATTCTAGACATGACATAGCTAATTGAGATCTCTTCATTTTCAAGTACCTGAGTTTCTTCTTTTGTCAACACTCATGTCTCTTCTTGAGATCCTTCATTCGTAATCATTTCATCAGTTTCACCATTGCCAAGTTCTGCTCCTTTTCTTTTCTGAGGATCTTTATCTTTGGAACCGACATGTCTACCCCGCTTCATGCATAGCTTAAACTCATTAGCAGTTTGATGTTGTTCTTCTGAGAAATTTATTGTAATTGGAGTATTCACAGTTGGTATATTTGACTTGTTCACTCTTTTCGGGTCAGTAAATGCGTTTGACAACTGATTTGCTAAACTTTGTAAATGAATTATAGTTTGGACTTCTAACTCACACTCTTTAGTCCGAGGATCAAGATAAGACAGAGATAGCTCATTCCAATCAATTTCATTTTCTTTGTTGTTTATTTTCTCCCCCTAATGTTGGAAAACATACTCATTAAAATGACAGTATGTAAATTGAGCCTTGAATAAATCCTCTGTGGATGGCTCTAAATACTTAATAATTGACGAGGAATCATATCCAATATATATTCCTAGCCTCTTTTGAGGTCCCATCTTAGATCGCTGTGGTAGATAATTTGGAACATATATCGCACATCCAAATATTTTGAGATGGGAAATATTTGGTTCATGACCCATGAGCATATGCGATGGAGAGAACTGATGGTTCCTCGTTGGCCTGATGCGAATTAATGTTGTTGCATGAAATATGGCATGTACCCAATCCGATACTGGGACTTTTGATTTCATAAGTAATAGTCTAGCAATCAATTAGAGATGTTTGATCAGTGATTCAGCTAAATCATTTTGTGTGTGAACATGTGCAACAAGATGCTTAACACTTATCCCTATGAACATGCAATAACCATCAAAAATCTTGAGATGTGAAATCACCAACATTATCAAGGCGAATTGTCTTTAAAGCAAAATCTGATCCATTGAGCAAGTAGCCTTGCAAATGCTAGGTTGCGGGTCGATAACAAGGACACATATGACCATCTAGAAGATGCGTCAACTAGAACCAAAAGGTATGTAAAGGTTCCACATGATGGGTGAATTGGCCCACAAATATCTCCTTGTATTCATTCCAGAAAACCTGATCGATTCATAGTTTATTTTTGCAGGTAAAGGTCTTATGACCAATTTGCCTTGCGAACAAGCAGCACGTGAGAAATCATTGGGTAGAATCTTTTGGTTCTTCAGTAAATGTTCACATGAATTACTTATTATATTTTGCATTATTATTGAACCTCGGTGGCCTAACCGGTTATGCCAAATATCTATATTTTCAGTAACCTTCTAGTTTACTATAACATTTGTCTCAATTGTACTAATCTTAGTGTAGTACAAAACGAGTAGAGAACGCATGTAGTCTTTCCACAATATGTTTTAGACCCTTGGGTAATACTCGTGATATAAATGTATTCAACACTTCTTTCACTCATAGTCTCAATATGATATCCATTTTTACGAATATCTTTAAAAAGTAATAAATTTCTTTGAGACTTGGGAGAGTATAATGCATCAACAATTTTGAATTTGTACTCATAGGTAATAATATATTTGCTCTTCCAGGGTCTTTAATTATTTTTGCACGATCATTTACAGTTCTCACACTAGCTTCTTTCATTGTCAATTGAGAGAAATATCTCTCTTTTTTTTAAATAGTATGGCTAGTTACACTGTCAGCCAATCATAAGTCTCCATCATTCATTTTCTTCAAATAAATAAAATGAATCAAAATCACATATAAAAATAACTTAATAAAATAAATCAAACTGAATAATGTCTAAAACATATTAATCCATAAAAGGCAAAAACCAAAAAACCATAAATCATAAACCAAACAACAATAAAACAAAGAAAAAAGTTCATTAAATAACTATAGCTCAAACCATTTTTTCTCTTCATTGACGAACATATCATGAAGTTTTAGGTGAATGGTATCACCATGATCAAAATCATCTTCTCCATCTTCATACACCAAGTTCATTTTCACTTTTTTTTCCCTTTTGCTATTATGATTGTTGATAGAGATCAACAAGATGCGTTGGTGTACAATATGTATGAGACCAATGGTCTTTTCCCCCATGGTTTTTCATCAACAACTTGTTATTTTGCTCAGCCACAAAGAGAAAAGATATAAGTTGGGAATACTTCTGGAATCCCTTTTTACGGTATTGTGTCTATAAGACAACATTATTTGCATGAAAAGTAGAGAAAGTCTTCTCTAATTTATCTGCTTCTGTGATTTTCTCTCCACAAAATTGTAGTTTAGAATAATTCTAAACAAGAATGAGTTATACTCACTTATAGACTTAAAGTCTTGTATTCTAGATGTGTCCACTCATAACAAGCTTTAGGTAAGATCACAGTTTTCTGATGATCCTACCTTTTCTTTAGATTGTTCCAAAGGAATAGTAGATATTTCACAGTCAAGTACTCATTTTTGAGGTCCTTGTGGAGGTGATGACAGAGGAATATCATAGCCTTTTCCTTGGCAATTTTAAATTTTATTTCTTTCCTTAATTTTATCACAAGTTCTTTTGCATTTAGATGAATTTCCGCATCTAATGCCCATACCAAATAGTTTTCTCTAGTGATATTCAGAGCTTCAAACTCAAAACTAGTAAGATTTGACATAGTTCACTGAAATAAAACAGTGATTAAATAAAATAATATCCATTATTAACTTATTTCTATCATGTCATTTAACTAGATTTTCAATCAACGAATTAACATGCTTAATATCCAAAAGTATAAAATCAATCCAAAAAAACAAATCATAAACACGCATACTTCTGCATTTCAATATATATTTTTTTATCATATTTAAAATATTCATGATATAGAATATGATCATTTTTTATTAAACCGAACCATTAATTATCAAAACAATAAAATCTAAGCAAATAAATTTAACCAACACAAAAGGCATGTGAATATTTTCGGTAAATATATTAGATCAAATAACTAAACATATAGATTAAACATAATTCAAACATATATCGTTATATATGCATTGTTAGATTCTATGAGTTTGTCAAGAACAATATAATATTAGCCTTTTTCTGCAATATTAGTCATATTTAAATGCATGCCACCGAGACCAACATAATAAAGAATGCCAACGAAACTAACATAATAAAGCAAGATCTAGAATAAAAACATAAATAATAAAACCAAAATATTATCGATTTAATCTTTAAGATGATGATTGTGCTTATGGTATAATCTATCACTAATTTCTTATAATAAAATATGAGGATTAATTTACCTCAAGTGGAATAAAGCAAGTTCGTTTTAGAACAAAGATTAGATGGAATGTCGACTAAAGATTTAGCTCGAGAGTATAAAGATCATGATGATTGGTGATATCTTATTTCATGGGTAATCAACCCTTTATATAGTAGTACAATAAGGGGTTAACTTTAGCATGAAGTTAAAGCTACCAAGAGAAAAAGAAATTAACAAATACTTAAACTTGGTAATCAAATAATTCTAAAACCTTCTTTAATGTGAGATTTATAATGGGTATCCACATAATATTTATAACACAAACCGAATTTTTTACAAGAAAACCGATTTTTCGACAAAGAAATCAAAATTTACAGAGAAAAGAAAAGAAAGAAATTTTTTCCTAGACTTCATACTATATATCTAAACCCTAAGGTAAACATAACTAATCCCCGGAAACAGTGCCAAAAATTTGATGTGGGGTCAAACTTTAGCCCAACTAAAACCTAGTTGCAAGCATTCGCATTAATACTTACGGATCGAATCCACAGGAACTAGCAGTCACAATTAAAACTTATATGATTTTGGACTAAGCAAAGAACAAGATATCCAAGGGTGTTGTCACTGTTTTTATTTGGTTTTTATGATTTTATGAATGCAAATGAACCTACTCTATATGCTAATTTACAAAGGATAGATCAATGAAAAGATATGCATCAAACAATAGAAAGTTAAAGTAAACAAGCAGGAGTTAAAACGACTGGGGGCATAATTTTTCGGTCTAGAACAAAACCACAAAGGTAGATCTTCTCCACTTTCGAGGTTCGGGTTTCTATATCTAACCACCAAAGGCGATCGTCTTTTGGACGACCTTATAATGAATAAACATGCATTAATTGATCAAGGCTGATTGTTCACGATTCTAAGCTGGTCTACTTTCGAGGCCTACTTAAAAAGGCTCATCAAATACTAGATCCAGCGGTAAGTCAAACTTTTGGAATGAAACTACTATAGATCTATTCACAAACCAGCTTTGTATGTGAACAACATTAACGTACAAGCAAATATGATAATGTTATTGATAAAACCTAACTGATTAGTAATCCTATTCAAGTAAACTCATTGACTCCTTGTAATCTACTATCTAACATGCAAACTAATAGATTAAAAATATGTAAACACGGAATTAATCATGGCAGCAAGCATTCATATCAAATCAAAGGGAGAAAGATAGATAAAACTGAATGATGGAAGAAATATGGATGTATTGAGATGAGATGGGTCATGTGGAGGGTACAAGGGGCAAGACACCAAAGGATGTCGTTCCTGCCTCTTTAGGCACTTATTCAATCTAAAAAAATAAATAACTCTCTCCAAAAAAGCTAAAAACAACTAGTTATAGTACATTTCCTCATTAGGTCAAAATGTGTAAAATTAGGCCTTAAGGCCTTCAAATGTTGGGCTTCGTGTAAAGAGGTCTTGAGTTGAGTTCTTGGTCATGAAAAGGCTTTGAATAGATCCTTTTGAGTCTGGAAACTGTCTGGTTCGAAACCCAAATAGTCTTCCTTTTATTTTGGCCTTTCTATGTACCCTTCATCTGCGAGACAGCTTGACCAATCTTCAGTAAAATTGGTGTAACTCTTTTTCTACTGCTCCAAATGATGTGAAACCACCTTAATCTGAAAGCTAATTCAATTATGTAGCTCCTTTCCAAATTTCATCAAACTCCATTGAGGGAAAGAACTTTATCTCGGATGATAGTTCTGATGCTCGGAAACTGTCCATAAGCTGACTTTGCTCCAATCAGCTCCACAATTGGTTGACCTGAAATGACATGAAATGCAAAAAATAGAAAAAACTACTTCTAATCGTTGAGAATTGCAGAAAAACACAAGTAAAACATACTAAAATCTAAAGGAAAAGTGTTAAACCAATGGTGTTATCACATCTCTTTCAAGACTCCCACTAGTTCTCCTCTGGATGTCGCCAGGTTTAAGAAGTCGGGCCAGGTGGTCACCACGAATCTGCCGTCATTTATTCTTCCTAGAGATTGATGTCCGCTCCTAGCCCCTCTGCCTTCGTCTTTTCTAGGGGGCTTCTGATAAGGCTTATCATCCCTGACAACTTTTTCGGTCCGTATGACCCTGGATTCCAACCTGGAAGCATAGTTTTTCCTTGGAACCAGGTCTTCTTCTCACTTAATTATTGCATGAGCTCGAGAAACCACATTCTCCATCGTCCTGCATTGGAATTTGGCCAGATCTTTGTAAAGATCTCAATCCTTGTGCAGTGCTTGCCTAAAGGCTAAGATTGCGGCCGTGATGCTTGGAGACAACCACTTTCTCCTGGTTGAAGTATTCTACATAGCTTCGAAAGGGTTCTTCTTTGCATTGCTTGATCTTGTAAAGATCCTCTTTGGATTTTGGGGTAAACGTGCTGCTGGTGAATTGTTCTATGAACAATTTGGTTAATGTAGCAAAGGATCCCACACTTTTGTTAGGGATGATGATAAATCATTGCAAGGTAACACCAATGAGGCTACATCCAAACCCATTGCACACGGTGGCTTCTCTTAGCTCCTTTTGGATTACAACAGTCAACATCTTTTTCCTATATTGGGCAATATTATTATCTGGGTCCATGGTGTCGTCATATGGCCTTAAGGTTGGGAACGAGAACTTTCTGGGCACGTCGATGAGTGTGATCTCCTCTGTGAAGGGAGTGTCTGCGTAAGAGCTTAATGCACTTCTTCTTAGAGGAGGTGAAACTCCTAGTAGGCGTTCAATCATTAACTGAATAGCCTCGAACTTGTTGGAGAAAATTAGTTCTAGGTGTTTGACCTCATCGGACTGCTGGGTCACGTTCGTAACCTGTCTACCCAACAATTCCATCTGGGCATCTAGGTCGCGTGCGTGATCTTGATTCACAGGATTGCCTCATGTGGCCGGGTTTTCTTCCACCCCTTGGATATCACCTAGGGTTGTATCCAGAGCCTGCATCCTTGATACAAGTACCCTGAATCTCTACATCGCTGCCTGGTTGGCCATTAAGGTGGAGTTTGTTTCCCTTATAGTTTCGTTCTCAAGCTCCAAACGTTGAAGGTGTTGTGCATCTTATTGGGACTTCGTTGTGCAATCTTCCATATGCTGCTTGAGGTTTTAGAGCTCTGCAACCATGTTTGTATCAGATCCGACGGGGGTCTGATCTCTGCTTAGCTGCTCCATCTCCCCGACTCATTTCTGTAGGGTTTCCAGCTGAGATTTCATCTCATCGTAGCTTGGGTATGTTTGTACGGACGTTGTGATCGTGTTGTCGGTGTTATCTCCAGCCATCGTCACGTAGCTTTGATTGTATGCTACCCTCCTTCTATCGCCAAACTATTATGAGTGTTTTTGGGGATGTTTTTTGGAAGCACTACTAGAAGCAAGAGATAACAAAAGGTAGCAAAATAAACCGAGAGAAATAGAGAAAGATTTGATGTATTGATTAAGAGGAAACAAATACAATGAGGTTTTGAGTGTAAGAACTCGTACAAAGATTGAATTCTCTTAATCTATGTTTAGTCTCTAGGGTTTTTATGAATGCATTCTATGGACCCTTAGATTTAGTATTTATAATGATTTGTCAATGATTATCCCCTTTGAGTTAGGAAAACCGTGTATATCCTTAGATATTTAGGCATATTTCATTTTCTTTAGGATTTCCTTTTCTCGGGAGGAATAGTCGTTTGGCTTCCTGCCCAGAGGCATACTCCCGGCTTCCTGGTCTTATTGGCATTCCCCTGCTTTTTGCTTAAGGTCTATCGTACTGCTTCCGAACCTAGGGATTTCCCAAGGTCCAAAATACTCCCAACAAGTATGATGTTTAATGGTTAATGTATATAATGTATAAAAGATGTTTAACTAATCAAACTCTACGTTTCACCTGAGCGGAGTCCTAGTCAAGGACGAACCAACTAGCAGATTCATGATTGGGTTGAAAACCCTTAGCTTGGATTCGTTCAGATGCACACACTCGAGTATTTAACCCAGGATTATGAACTTGTCCCCGGAACGTTGGGTTGAATTTGGCATGCATGTACTGACATCTCTGGCATGCAAGTTTCCATGCGGGACGATGGAGGACGTGCTTTCTCGGGCATAAGCGCAAATCAAGTGGGAAGAAGACCTCGTCTTGAGGCAATAATATGTTTCCAGGTTAGAGTCTCAAGTCATACGAATAGAAAAAGCCATTAGGGATGATAAGCCCTACAAAACCCCCAAGAGAAGACGAAGGCAAAGGGCTAAAAGGAGGACATCGACCCCTTGGTAGATTAAGCGATGATAGACTCACTGTGACCACCTGGCCCGACATCTCGAATTTATCAATATCTAGAGGAGAGCTAGTAAGAGTCTTGAAGCAAATGAGACCCCATGTCAGGTGGCCTCGGAAAATGAAGTCTTCCGACAACCACAAAAACCCTAACAAGTGGTGTGATGTCAACAGTGACCACAATCACAGAACGGACGACTGTATATCTCTCAAGATGGAAGTCAACGAACTACTTAAAAAAGGGTACCTCCAGGGATTCTTTTCTGAGAAAGCCAAGAAATTGCTAAACAGTGAAGACGATGACGCCCATGCATGGCGCAAGGGCCCATATTCTCCTTCGAGGCACGACTGCGTGATCAATATGATATCGGGAGGGTTAGAGATCAGCAAAGTCTCTCACGCTGCAGCGAAAAAGAGCACAAGAACCGCAAAAAGTAGCAAAGATGCCCTGGGAGCCAAGCGGAAAAGTTTCAGCAAGTAAATAACCAGCTTTACCACGGAAGAACAAGACAAGGTTCTAACTCCGCACCATGACGCCTTGGTTATTTTCTTAACGATGGCGAATGTTTGGTGAAGAGGGTATTGACTGACAGTGGAAGCTCCACTAATGTGCTCTTCTTGGGGGCTTATTCATACTTTTGTTTAACCTAAGAAGCCCTAACAAAGAAAGCCACTCCACTCCTTGGTTTCAGTGGAGTGGTCAAGAAGACTACCGGGAAAGTTACGCTTCCCGTCTACGCGAATAATATGATGATGGGAAGACCATGGATACATGAGATGGGTGATGTGCCTTCTACTTTGCATCAAGTCCTGAAATTCACAACTCCCTGGGTAATCAGAGAGATCAAAGGAGATTAGAAAAATGCCAGTTCATGCTACCAGACCTCCCTAAAAGGCAAGACAACCCCCTTATTGCAATTACAGAAACCACCCTCGGCTAAGCATACTACAGAGTCGGAGATGGAATTGTTGGACGAGGTACCTTTAATACCTCGGAGCCTAGAGAAAAGCCTCAAGATAGGATCAGGCCTACAAAAAGGCATACACCAAAGATTAATTGTCTTCCTAGGATCCAATTTTGATTGCTTTGCTTGGTCTCATGCGAACATGCCCGACATACACCCAGAAGTCATAGTGCACAAGCTGCAAGTAGACCCAAATCACCCCTCCCCCCGGTTAGGCAGAAATGGAGAAAAATTGCACCATAGCGGGATTCAATCATTAACGACGAAGTTAAAAAATTCTTGCGGCTGGGTTCATCAGAGAAGTCTACTACCCAGAATGGCTAGCAAAAGTCATCGTGGTAAAAAAATTGGCATGTGGAGGGTTTGTATAGACTTCATGGATCTTGAAAAATCATGCCTAAAGGACCCATTCCCTCTGCCTTACATAGAAAAGCTAGTAGACGCTACAGCTGAGCACCAACTGATGAGCTTCATGGACGCTTTCTATGGGTACAATCAGATTCTCATGCATCCAAATGACCAAGAGAAAACCTCCTTCATGACCTCACGAGACATATATTGCTACAAGGTGATGCCTTATGGGTTGAAAAATGTTAGATCCAAATATGAACATGATGTTCGCATACCAATTTGGTCAGACCATGGAAGTCTATATAGACGACTTGCTGGTCAAATCTCTAGAAGCTTAGGACCAGATAGCCCATTTGCAACAACCTTTCTCAATGTTGAGAAAATACAACATGATTCCCAATCCTTCCAAGTGCTCTTTTGGAGTAACCTGCGGGAAATTTTTGGGGTACATAGTAACATATCGGAGAATAGAGGCAAACCCAGAGCAAATTATGGTAATTCATGCAATTCCCTCTCCCAAAAATCCAAAGGACGTACAAAAGTTGACAAGAAGGATGGCAGGTCTGAGTAGATTCATATCTAGACTCTCATAAAAATCTCGTTCGTTCTTCGAAGCCCTCACGGACACCAAGAAGTTTGAATAGGATCAAAAGTGTGAAGACGCCTTGCTTAAGCTGAAAGAATATCTCACCATGTCGCCTCTCCTCGCCAAATCCCAGGACACAGAATCGCTCTTGCTATACCTGGCCGTCTTCGAGCATGTTGTAAGTGTCTTCCTGGTCAGGGAAGAAGGGAGCAGGCAACATTCGGTCTACTACATTAGCAAGTTGCTTCTTGACGCAGAAGCGTGCTATAGTCATCTAGAGAAGCTGGCTCTCGCCCTGGTTATGGTAGCTAGAAAGTTGCACATGTATTTCCAATCTCACCACGATGTGGTGGTCACATCATTACCCATAAAAACCGTGTTGCAAAAACCAGAAGTATCTGGAAGGCTGCAAAATGGGCAATAGAACTAGGAGAATACGATGTGAGCTTTCGTCCAACCACTTCAATAAAATCGCAAGTCCTAGTAAACTTCGTAGCTGATTTCTCTCCATAAATGGAACCATGTGTAGAGGAAGAAATCATAATCCAGTAAGGGTGGAGGAGAATGGACTTTATACATGAATAGATCAAGCAACGTGAGAGGAGTAGGGGTAGGCCTCGTCTTGTGTCCTTAAGCGGAGAAATTGCATCCAGAGCAGTGAGATACAATTTCATAGCCACCAATAACCAAAGCGAGTATGAAACCCTAATGGTCGGACTTTGTTTGGCAAATATCTGGGATTAGCGAACCTGAAGATTTACAGAGATTCCCAACTGATCATAACCCACATGCAAGAAGATTATCAGAAAAAGATGCGAGCATGGCTAAATACCTCGCATGCCGACGCTCTGGCCAATCTGGCTTGGGCCCAGAGAACCACAAATCCAAAACCATCTTCTTGCTTGTACTCTAGTGGCCAGACACAGACGAAGATGTAGAAGCACTCCGAATTTCAGCTTTGAGAAAACCAGAAACTGGATTAGCCCTATTATATCCTACCTTAAAGATGATGTACTGCCAAACATGGGAAGAGAATGCAGAAGGATCAAAAGGCAAGCAACATGCTACAGTCTGATCTAGGGAAAACTCTACAAAAGATCCTTCTCCGAGCCATATCTCAAATGTGTGACTCCAGGAGATGTTGACTTGGTCCTCCAAGAATTACATGAAGGCAAATGTGAATCCCATTCCAGCGGCAAGAGCCAAAAGAGTTGGATACTATTGGCCTACCATGGTCGACGACGTGCTTCGAATGGAGAAACATTGCGAGAAATGCCAAAGGAATGCTCAAGTCTCAAAGCTTCCACCCGAAAACCATAAGTCCATCAACTCGCCATTCCCATTCATGAAATGGATTAGTTGGAAAATTCCCAAAGGCTCCAGGACAAAAAGAATTTTTACTAGTAGTAACAAACAACTTCTCCAAGTGGGTGGAAGCAAAAAGTTTGAGTAAGATCCCCGACATCCATATCAAAAGGTTCCTCTGGAAACATGTGGTAAACTAGTTCGAGGTACCCCAAGAGATCGTGATAGATAATGGCCTGCAATTGACTAGCGAAAACATCAAAAAGTGTTGCAAAGACTGGGGCATAAAACTGAGTTTTGCCACGCCAAGGCATCTGTAATGAAACGGCAGGCCGAATTCACAAACAAAATTGTGGTAAGCTTCCTGAAGAAACGCATAGATAAAGCCAAAGGAAACTGGGTCGAAGAACTCCCACTATATTATGGACCTACTGAACCACAACTAAGACGACTACATGCGAGACACCCTTCTCTCTGGTCTACGGATCAGAGGTGGTGTCTCCTACTGAAATTGACGTCCCGGTAGCTAGGACATAACTTTCATTCGCAGAGGAAAATGAAAAGCTAATGGCCTTGTCCATAGATCTCCTAGATAAAAAAGGGAAGCCGCAAGGGTCATAAATTGGCAACACCAGCAAGAAATAGCTCGCAGCTATAATAAGAAAGTCCGGAGCAGATCCTTCTAGCAAGGAGAATGGGTTCTGAGACGAGTCTTTGATAACACTAGGGACTAGGCGGCTGGAAAACGAGCACTTGGGAAGGACCATACAAAATCATAGAATAAGAGGCCCAAGGGCATACATGTTACAAGACAGGTATGGAAAAGTACAGCCAAACAACTTGAACGAGTTACACCTAAAGTCTTACTTTTTCTAAAAGAAATGCCCTAGCCTGGACAATCGCTTTACCAAGATAGGTTATCTATTTTTTTTGCTTTTTCGAGCTTTTTCTTCGTACGCAAAATAATTTGTGATTTCATTGCATCCACGGACGGATTTTTTCAATCAAATAATTGATTCCCATCAAAGGAAATCAACAGAAGCAAGGGTGCAAATAAGTTGAATAACTATCTCTCGCAATAAGTATAATAAAACAACATACCCAACGCTAAGAACCCCGACTCAAACAAGGGAGAATACCCAAAAGAGAGTCGGGAAAGATCGCCTACTCCTGCTAAACAGAGAAAAGGACACAAAGTGCCGAGTGCTGGGCAGGAGGGAAAGTGTATACCCCTGTTTGTCGGGGTAGACGATAAATGAAATGGTATAGCCTGAGCAGGGAGCACACCAAATCTGCTTACTGAGATGTGGGAAGCAGCAAAAAGCTGCCGATTTGCCTTGTTTATTCTAAAAAAGGAGACTCACGACAATATAACCTAAAAAATTATAGTTCCGTGCTGCAGAAAGCCGAGTTCAACAAAAAATAGACAGTGGCCACCCAAGGGTGACAAAATGCTGCCAAAACCTTAAAACGTATTGTTCAAGGACAAGGATAAAAGGATCAAAAGGGGGGGGGGAATTGGTATGAACTCCAACCTCATGACTCAAAGTCCCTTCACAAAGCTTAAAGACATATTCTTAAGAAGAAGGGCGAAAGCTGGCAAAAGCCAAAAGCTGGCAAAAGCCAGAGCCTAGGCAAAAGCCATAGGCAAGTTAAAAGCCAGAAGCCAGACAAAAGCTAAGGGCTAGGAAAAAGCCAGAAGCCAGGCAAAATCCTAAGGTTGGTCAAAGACATGAGGCCAGTTAATAGCTAGAGGCCAGACTATGCTTATCTTAAGAAGGCAGAGATTGAATAACATCCAGAAGCCCAACGATCATGTAAGATAATTAGAAAATCCTACCAAGAGGCTTACATAAGTAGATTGCTAAACAAGATTTAAAAAAACCAAAGATATTAATAAAAGCAACGAAGGGCTTACAATTAAAGTTTTAAAATAAAAGCCCTGAAGGGAAATAAAAGACGAAGTCCTAAAAGGCCAACCAAGTTCTATAAAAGCCCACAAGGAGCATAACTATGCCCACAAAGGGGTTGGAACCAAAAGATCATAATAAAAAGCCCCAAGGGGCAGAACATAAAAGTAAATTTGGAGAGGCGTCTAGGTTCAGTCGATTAGGTTCAGAGAAGGAGACTTTTCGGCATCGGCGTTGGCATCGGCTATGTTTGTGGCGTTTGGGTCATGCAGAATGATAGGCTCACTCTCAAAGCTGGGAGCCGACAAGTTATTCACCTTTGCCTCAGTCTCCATCACTAGCTCATAATTGTCAAACTCCTCCTGAAGGTTCTAGGAGCCTATGTTTCCGTTAAGTTAATCCCTTACCATATCCTAGCACCATGTTATCTTTGCACCATTAATCGCCATGGCCTTCTCTACAGCGAAAGTGGTAACTATAGCCCTAAGCTCTTCAAACTCCTTCTCCATATTAGCTTTCTTCACAATCAGTGCCTGGGGACAGTCAAATTCCTTCTAATTCATGGACTCTAACCCCCCTGGCCAGGTCCTTCATCTCCATCAACACTCTCTCCAGGCCTGTCGACCTATCCTTCTTAGCATTAAGCCTGAGGATATAGTCCTCCACCATGACTCTCTCTGCTTCGTCCGCCTCTGTGGCCACCTTATCATCCACTTGGTGGAGGAAGGAAGTTATATGGCGCATACGATGGCACAAAGAAATATCAAGAAACAACAGTAAAAAAAAAAGAGATAAGAGATCCAAGAGATAAGAGGGAATCACTCACCTCCAACATCTTCCTCTGGAGAAAGGAGAGCTCCCCGAAGGATTCATAATAAGGATAAGAGACGTCAACCGCAGAGAACACATGGACCTTCGGTTGCTGTAGGGTATCATCTAGGTCAAAAGAATAGAGATGAGGACCTCGTGCTTACATCCTTCTGCTTCTTGGCCTGGGAAGAACGAACACTGGATTTGTGCTGTGATTTCCTCTTGGTACCTGTCGTAAGAATCTCTAGGATCTCCACATCCTCAGGGGTTGACTCCTTGCCTCCAGAGCTGATCTTTGCTGCTCTTGCTGCCTTAACCCTCTTGAAGTCCTCCATTGCCTTCGATGTCGACCCTACCATAATTCTTCCAACAGAAAAACACATAGTCAACCATAAAGCTAACGACAAAAGGGAACTAGAAAAAAGCAGAAAGCGAAAGCATACCCCATACGCTGCTTTCAGCTAAAGCTTTCGGACTCGATAAGATGGTGGTGCTCCTTGCCTCAACTGGGAGCTTAAGAACCTACTCTACTTTCGTCTTCCCTCTTTCAACTGTATCACCTGAGACCGCTACAAAACAAAAACAAGAGAGTTGTTAGAGTCAAGACTAAAAGAGAAACCAAAAGAAGTGGCTCATCCTACATTGACCAGTGTGTTTCCATAAGGTGGGAACCTGGTTCTAGCCCCACTTTTATGAAGATAAACTGTTGGGCCCAAGGTTTGCAGAAGGCAATTCCTCTCTTATCTCCCCTATCTAGATCCTTGAGTTTTAGAATTCATCCACATTTAGGTTGTATATATTGCACATAAGTCTTAGAATCTATGAGTCTGAGGCTAGAGTACAGTTTAGGATATATTGCATTTGCATGTCATTTCTTTGCATTTGTAGGAAAAACTTTGGGATGGATTCATGGAGGCTCTAGAGATTGATTCAAGGTGTATTTAGAGCTAAGGAATCAAGGAACAGAGGAGCCAAATGCTATGGGAGAAGATGGAACCAAAAAGAGAAATCAAAGGATGAAAGAAGATGCCACAAGCTGCCAAAGTGAGCAGTTGTCAACCACAAGGTCGACAGAAGCCCACTTTAGGTCGACAGCTGGCTAAGTTAGGAGCCTTGCTGCCCAAAGTAAGCAGCTGTCGACCTCCAAGTCAACAATAACCTACTTTTGAGCAATGGCAGGGCACTTTAACAGGATATTTGGCTTCTAGGGCACCCACTCTTCCTCTCTTTAGTATAAATACCCTCTTTTGTGAAGCAAGAACATATATTTGATCCCATATTTGATCTTTTTTTTTTATCGTTTCAATATCTTTGCTTATCTTTGAGATTAAACTCTTGTAATAACTACATTTAATACGTGAAGTGGATTTGGATCTCTTCTCTTCATCTCTTTCTTTTAGATATATTTGATAGAATATGAGAGCTCAAAGATCAAATCTATGTCTTTAGATTTCCATGAATCTTAGTGAGTAGATCCTTCTTGGATCTTGAGATGTAGTAGGCTAGGGTTAGATCTAGGGTTGTGATGGAAGATTAGGCTACATTTTGGCATATATTCCTACTAGATCTTGTTTAGTTCTTCAAATTTCATTGCTTGATCATTGACGCCTAGAAAGTGTTCGATGAAATGCTTGAGAGAATAAGATCTATGTCTTTCATTGGGTCCATGAGAGTGGATGTTACCTAGGTGCTAGATGGCTAGAAGGGATGGGTGAACACTATAACTTACATGTTTAGATAGGCAACAAAAAAGAGTTGAGCCTTGTAATGTGTATGGGTGAATAGATCTTCGCCATGAGAGTGGGTAGCTCGATTAAGGAGGAATCTTTGGCCTAGGAATAACTTCAATCCTCTAATAAAGGCTTAGCAAAGTCCATTACATCTCTAGATCGACCCTGAACCCATTGCTATTATCTCAAGATCCGATCTTTTTCATTGTTTACATCCAAGTTCACTCCTTTCTTGCTTTTACTTATTGCTTGTTTAATTATTGCTTTTATTTATGATTTTCAATTATGTTTAGCATTTTTGATCGCTAGATTTAGTGGAGAGCCGTGAAAATCCCCATCTAAATCAACCCCCTAGACTAGGATATCTAGTGTATTCCCTTTGTTTATGTTCTTCTAGACAAGCCTCAAAATCCTTGGATGATACATTAAGTACTACAAGTCGACCCCGTTCTCTTGCGAGATTGTGAGTGGGCTTAAGTTTTATAAATTTAAAACTTAGACAAAACCGCCCATCGTCAAGTTTTTGCACCGTTTCTGTTGGATTTAGGCTTTAGCTAGAATCTTCAAAGAGATTTTAGATTTCAAGGACTAGGATTTACTTTTTGCTTATTTCATTTAAGTTTCTAACTTTCTTTTGTTGATTTTATTAGATTTGTTAAGGTACATGATAACAAGGTCAAGAAGTGAGCCAAATACAAGACTTCTTGATATTGACCAAACACTCACTAAAAGACAACAATCAAGACAAAGAAGAGCTAGAGAAAGACAAGCCCATCTAAGAAGGTTGGGTACGAATCAAGAAGTTGGAGAAGAGAATCCTCCTCCTATGGGGATCCCTCAACAAGAGAGATTTCCCCCTCCAAATCATGGGATTTTCGTTGGTCATGAAGACCAAGGTAAGCGTCCATTCTATCTCCCTAGAGAAGAATCAAGGATTGGAGAAGGTGATGAGCCATTCAATAATGGCTAAAGAATGGGTATAAGACCCCCATCAATCTACAACAACAACTTTGAGATCAAGTCAAGCTTGATCAATATGGTGCAAAACACTAGATTATTTGGTCTTGCGTTGGAAAACCCTGTAGAGCACTTGGAAAATTTTGAAAGGTTATGCGGAACGGTAAAGATTAATGGAGTGGCGGAAGATGTAATTAAATTAACTTTGTTCCCATTCTCTCTAGGCGACAAGGCCTCTCAATGGGAGAAGAGCATTGTGACATCTACTATCACCACATGGGACAAATGCAAAAATAGGTTTTTGGCTAAGTTCTTCTCACCCCAAAGGATGACAAAGATAAGAAATGAGATCTCTACCTTCAAACAAGGAGGAATGGAGTCACTTTATGAAGCTTGGGACTGCTTCAATGGATACATAAGGAGTTCTCCTCTCCACGATATTACCAAAGGCAACCTACTTCAAATCTTCCATAGAGGTATCCATGAGAAGTACCGCTTGGCTTTGAACACCGCCTCCATGGGAAGCTTTGCTAATCTTTCGGCCGACCAAGGAGAGAAACTCATCGACAATCTCGCACAAAGCGACAATTTCGATGGGGATGATTATGATAGAACAGTGAGAAGTACGAGATCTAAGGAAGACAAGATAACGAGCCTAGTGACAAGGTTGAAAGGCTCATTCAACAAAAAAGGAGAATTGTTCACTTTGCGGATACCGAAGTTGAAGGAAAAGAGGGTGAGAACCAATAAGAAGTGAGCTACATCCAAGGATGGTAATACCAAAAACCCTTCAACCAAAGATACAAGCCTTTCCACAACAACAACAACAACCCAACCTATCGATGCACTAATGTGGAGAATCCATAAAATCAAGTATATCCTCCCAAGACTAACCAACAAGGGTACCAATACCAACCTAAGCAAAGCTACTACCAAAAGCCTCAACAATAATCCAGTCCTACCAAAGAGGAAGAGAATCATGCTATGCATAAGAAGCTAGTGGAAGGACAAAATGAGACCAAGGCCAAGCTCAACAAGAAGTTTGGCAAGATGAATGTGAAGATAGAGTCTATATATTGAGACATGAACATCAAGCATGAAGCTCTTGTTTCACATGTTAAGGTCATAGATTCCCAACTCCAACAAGTGATCTCGGACCATAAGGGAAAGGCCATTGGCAAAGAAAAGGGAGTGCTTAGCAAGGACTTTTGCAATGCTTTTCTAGAAGAAATCAACAACACTCCTCATCCATGGGACGATATTGTTTTCACTCTTGAAGAGGAGAAGATTATTGATGATTTTGAGAATGTATTTTTGAATCCCTTTGGTGAGTTTTTGATGGTTTGAATATGGAATTGGTGGGAAACCCGATTGATAAGGAAGGTCATGTCGGACTTGACCTTGAAATTGAAGAGACAAGTGCTCCAAATGGAAAGGAGCTTGAGAGGAAGAACACTCCTTTAGCTAAAGGAGATGTCGAGGTTGAGAAAGAAGAGGAAGAGCCTTTTTTGTAGATGAGGCTACTAAGGAAGAATTGGTCGAGGAAGCTAAGGAAAGCGAAGGCTTCAAGGAGAAAGAGAACCCAATGTCTCAAGGAAAGAGACATTTCAAAAAAAAAAGATTCCTAGGTATATGCCTAGAGGAGAAGAGGTGAGTGAGGAAGAATTCCCCATTTTGAGTCTCCCGGTTCTTAAATCCAGACTCCTGATGAGAGATTTTTAGTCTCTACCGAGACTAAACCCGGACTAATTGCAAGAGCACGATGGTCTCTTGTAATATAGCATCGGGATCAATCCACAAGGAGCAAGATCTAACACACTAAGCTATCTAGATTCTATAGTTATGCTAAACCAAAATCAATGAGGGATTGAGGTTGAACTAATAACTACTTAAGCAATAGAAAACTTAAGAAACAAGAACTTAAACAAAGAAATAAACAAGACAAAAGATGAAGTTTGCAAATGATGATAAAGCGATGTGGATCATAGGCTAGATAATTGAAATAAGGAGATAAAGTGCTAATCAATGATGCTCAATCATGCAATAATAACCACTCAATGGCAAGAACAAATCAAAGTCAACTAACTAATTCCCATGAGACTATTTCATTCACTAATCACTTAATGATACAAATCTCCCCATGATAATTAAGAAACTAATGATCATTAAGCATAAGTCCTATGAGCCAACAAATAATCTCAATCAACTATTCCCATAGGTTGAGAATCAAAAGCTTGTTTAAATTTCTCTTCGGAATTTCATCGAACACCTTCCGGGCGTAAAATTCCTAAAGTCTAGATTCAACTTTCCCATGCCTAATCTAGTATTAAACAACCTCAAAACATGTGAATCTACAAAGATCAAACACTAAACACCATTCATAATCACTCAATCATCCCTAAATCTACTAACCCACAATCCACATCTAGGAACTACTCACATATAGTTAGGAAACTCATAAAAATGATAGAATCAATGATAATCATCATTAAGAAAGGCAAGAGATATGAAAAACCCAAACTTTCTTAAATGATTACAAAGATTCAACAAAAAGCTTTGATCTTAGCTAAGAGAGGCTCAAAAGAAATCAAACTTAGGTTTTTACAAGTCTTAGAATTGTATTTATACTAAACAAATCGGATCGGGTTGACCCGAGACAAATCGGGTCAGATCTAACTAAATTTGGTGTTTTCGGAGGTTCCTGGCGGTCCAAAGGGCTCTTCTTGGTGGTCTAAAACCTCTCTCCAGACCGTCAGCATTATGAGCAAGCTTTTCTGGCGGTCTAGACACCTCTGGCATGCGGTCCACAACCCCTCAGCTCAGGTCGCCGGGTTTCAGACATGTCTTTAGTATTTTACCCATAACTTTTGAACCCTAGCTCGGAATGAGCTGAATCTACCGTCACAACAAATCTAACTCAATTGTCGATTTTGCGTTCAAATTTGAGCTCAATCCAATCACGGGAAGGCTTCCATCGGATCACATATTTACGAAATTTTTGTCAATTCTCCATCGAACATCTATCCATTTGCATTCAAGAACATTTTCTTCAAGATACTTTAAGCTTCATGCCTTTTACATTATTCAATCCGTCAATTGAGCTCCAAGTTACCTAAAGATTCTAAAGAAATGCAATGCAAAACACCAAATATAGCCTAAGACTCTAAGATAATCAATCTAAACTAAATGAGATTAAAATTAATATTAAAGCTTCTAAATGGGCTAAAAGAGATTGAAAACCATGCAAAACTAATACTAAAAATGATACAAAATACACAAATATCAACTCCCCAACACTTGACCCTTGCTTGTCCTCAAGCAAATGAACAAAGATCAAACCGAGAAAGAAGTTTGAAAGTGTGGAGTCATAATCACTAGGAAATGCAAAGGTAGTTGAAATGAGATCCTTTGGAAGAAGTATCATATAGCAAAAGTCAATCTTATTCTCTCGTACTTCATCATTCTCATTCCAAGTCATGCTAGTTAGTCTACGTCTAAACCTTCACAAGCAATCTTGTCAAACAACCCTTGAACATTCATTAATGGTTTCATGTGGAATCTCGCTTATGGAAAAGAAATCAAATACAATTTTTCTAGGAGGAAGAATGCTTTTGATCAATTTTTGAAAGGTTTTTCAAGTGTTTGAAGTGGTTTCTCTTAATAAAAATATTGTTAGTCAAGTAGTAAAATCAAGAGACAAGGACAATTTGCGCGTACAAAGACTCGCCTTCTCTAATCCAGTGCCAATCCATTATTGACTCCATAATTCTACCCTTCCTTATTCTTGACTCAATCAATCCACAAACACATCACTCTTTTACTTGATCAAGCTTTCTTTTCTCTTTTCTTTTTAAGTTCTAAGGTACACTTCTCTAAGAGTTTTCTTTCATTCTATTTACACTATAGCTCCTCTCAAACTTTCTTTGCATTCTTGATCCTATTTTCTAGTCTTTCTGACTCCTTATCATTCCTTTTCTCTTACTTAGGATCTTTCTCTCTCTTTTTTTGATTATAACTAAGAGCTATCTTTCTTTCTTTTCATTTGTTTCTTCTACCCTTAGAGTTTTACACATTCTTTCTCTCTTTTCTTTCCTTGAACTTTTCTTATTGATCCTCTTTTGATGTTTACTAATTTCCCAAACCCATGATCATCGAGTACAGGCGCTCGAATCGATCCACATCCTATCTAAACTAGCCTAAAAGCGAGACTAGTTCTAAGAAGGGTCACCTTTGTCGTCCTAATAATCATGGGATTTTACATATGAAAGCACAAAGAGAGACCTCACTCATCTAAGAACAATAGGAGCTTGAAAGAAGGGTTTGGGTTAAGGGTGAGGAACCATTCTAAGAATGAGAATGGCTACTTGGATTGGTTAAGAGTGGCAAAAAAGGGTTAAGCCAATCCAAGTATCAATGTGTTTATCCATGGTCAATGAATTTCTATTCCATAAGAAAATTAATTTAAAGGTTCATTCACGTTTAAGTTCATTACGGTTGAATTCAAGTCATGCAAGGTCCAATTTAGATGCAAACAATTAAGCCTAGAGTTTCGAGCATGGAATTTCCATTTTTCGGTTTGGCTAAGGCTACATGATACTACTAGCAAGGGTATCAATTCAACTCCTAAGCATACTCTAATTACGTGACAATTCAATCATAGTCCTCATGCATATGCATCCTATATGCTTTTAAGACTCAATTCTAAAGACAAGAGTATGAAAAATGCAACTACATACTTTCTTTTTTCAAAATTTTCAAATTTTTGAGATTTTTATTGTTTTTCTTTGCCTTAACTATTAACAATGCAAGCTAAGCTATATGAGACTTGAAGAAATCAAAACAAGACAAAAACAACTAAAAAACAGAACATTAGCAACCACTCTCCTTCCTCGGACTTACTCATCACCGTCTCGGTGATCGAATAAAACTGATGAAGGAGACCAACAACCATAACAAAAGCAAATAGCAAAATGGTATAGATAATGGATAGAGGAAAGGTACTTTAGATCAAAAACTAGGAGAACCAGTGGAGTCCATTGAGTGAAGTGAAAGAGACGAGTTGCTTTTGCACCATCAGAATGAGAGCTGGTTCCTTCAATAAGCAAATACTACTAATTAGCTCATATACCATTCAAGTGTTCCCAAGCAAAAAAGACAAGCTATCAAGTGTATAAACAAGGTATTTTCATGCTTATCTTGAATTAAAGTCACTCAATACATCAAGCTAGCCTTATGGGACAATCAAACTCTTCATTCCAATTCAATTAGCTCACAAATCAATCTAAACTATCATGCATTTTTAAAATTTACTTCCCTTCCAAAGAGTTCTATCATTGTTTTCCAAGAGATCCTAAGTGACTCTAAGTGGAAGTTCAACAAATGAGTCAACAAGAGAGGTTTAGACTTAACAATAGTATCCAAGAGCTATCACAACACATTAAAAACCAAGCTTAACCAACCCTATCCAATTGAAGAAATAAATGAAAAGCGATTAAAACTTGTATTAACAAAGGATACACATAGGATTGCCTCCCAAGTGTGCTTGTTTAATGTTTCTAAGCTTGACATTGTCTTTTAGTGAACTAGTGGGTGGTGGAATGAGAACCACCGTGACTCTTTTCTCATTTGTGCACGAGCTCTAACTTGACGACATTCTTCATGATTTCTTTCATACCCTCTTGTCCTTTATCTATCATCTCTTTTGGGATCACCCTTCTAGCTCTTGTAAAGGGCCTAAAGATGCCTTTACACTTGATCTTGTACTCAACAATCCCATTCTTGTAGAAAATTGGAATGAGGGTCATCCATGAAGTATCTTTTGTTCCAAATTTTTTCTTTCCATTCTCGACACAGACTTTTTGGTCGAAAACAATTGGTTAAGGCCATAATCACCTAAGTCTTTTCGTCATCAATTGCTACTTGTGGCTTGTCTTTTCCTTTTTTGTGACGGTGCCTCTTTGGCTTCTTAACCACACCAGGAAAAGCTTCTTTAAAAACTTCTTCATTGTCATCTCTCTCAAAAAACCATTCAAACCTTTCACTTAGATCAAACTTGTCCATTGCTTCATCTCCCATCCCTTGTGTAGAGATTTTCCCACAATATCCATCATAATCATTAACCATCTTGTAGGACTTTTTGGGATCGATATTGGCGAGAAGAACTTCCTTTTTTTGAAGTCTATATTAGTCCCAACGGCTTTAAGGAAGGGAGTACCCAATAGCAAATGATACTTTCTTTTTTTCCTTCATCTCAACAATCACAAAGTCTGTGGGGACTATGCAATCTCCAATCCTCAAAGGATAGTCTTCAAGCTTTCCCATAAGTTGCTTAATCGAGGAATCACCTAAAGCAATAGGAGGTGTTGGCTTGGTTAAGTCCTTGATGCCATGCCTCCTAATCACGTCAAGAGAAATCACATTCACGCTCGCTCTGGTGTCTACCAAAGCTTCTTTTTCGTGTATCTTTTCTAGAAAACATGGGACCATAAATTTCTCGAAGTTCTTGAGCTTAAGAAGCTTCCTTTCTTCTTTGTTGGGAGGCAATATACCATTTTTCTCAATATCTTCTCATGCTTGACTCTCTTGACAATAAGATCCTTAAGAAAATTATCCAACTTTGGATTCCCTTTAGCAGTCTCCAATAATGTAGGATCAAAAGAAGTTGGATGAACTTTATAGTACTTTTTGTAGCTTTCTTCAAAGAGTTGCTTCTTGGATGAAAAGGGAGATATGGTGATATTTCTAAGTTGAGGTTCACCTTTGTAGTTATGTCCTCATTCGTGTGATGTCTTCCATTCCCCATGAGTTCTTCTTCTTTACTCGAAAGTCCATCACCAACTTTAGAGCTTTCTTTTGCTTCTGAGCACAAGCCACAATCAAAACTTTATCACAAGTTTCCCCAACAAGCTCACCATTCAAAATCCTTTCTTCATTCCTTTTGACACAATTCTCTCTAATCTCATGACCAAATAGTTCTTGAAGTGATATTGTAGACATATCAACTTCAAACAAGAAGCATTTTTCTCATATCCTTCTTATTCTTCTTCAATGACATTACAATAATCATTTGGATAAGATTCATGGTTTCCCATGAAGTATTTTTGCTCATGATTCTTCGAGGACATCTTTTGTGCTATCTACTTTTCAAGTTTCATGGCACGGGATCTAAGACCTTCAATCTTCACATTTATATCACCAAAAACAACTTCCACCTTGTTGTTTATCTCTTCCATGTTTTTGTTTAGCTCAACATCCAATCGATTTTTTCCTTCATTGAATTTTTTAATCAAACGCGTGTTCTCATCCTTCAAAGATGGAGGACTAGATGGACCTCCTTGGTTTTGAGAGCTTGATCCTTGATTGTAGAAGTACTCCATATGTGGAAAATCTCTTTGGCCTTTGAATTGACGAGTAACTTCATAGCCTTGTTGTTTTGGTTTGGAAAAGAGAGAGCCATCGTGGTTTGAGAAGTTGTAAGGCTCATAGTTTGAGTATGACCTTTGGAAGTGGCTTTGGATCATGGTCCCTTGACTAGCTTGAATCAAGGTGTCTACCTTAATTGAAAAGAGTTGAAAATGTCCACAGATCATGGTGCTTAAAGCCATCCCCATCCTCTTCTTTTGTTTATGTACTTTCAAAACAAAAGAGAACTTGAAACAAATCAGTAACAAATAAAGAAAAACGGTATAGTCTCAATAAGAATATTGCTCCCGGGCAACGACGCCAAATTTTGATAAGAGGTTTTTAGTCTCTACCGAGCATGATCTAACACACTAAGCTATATATATTCTATAGTTAAGCTAAACCAAAATAAATGAGGGACTGAGGTTGAACTAATAACTACTTAGGCAATAGGAAATTCAAGAAACAAGAACTTAAACAAAGAAATAAACAAGACAAAAGATGAAGTTTGCAAATGATGATAAAGCGATGTGGATCATAAGCTAGATAATTGAAATAAGGAGATCAAGTGCTTATCAGTGATACTTATCAGTGATGCTTAATCATGCAATAAGAACCATTCAATGGAAAGAACCAATGAAAGTGAACTAACTCATTCCCATGAGACTAATCCATTCACTAATCACATAATTATACAAATCTCTCAATGATAATTAAGCAACTAGTGATCATTAAGCATAAGTCCTATGAGCCAAATAATCATCTAAATAAACTATTCTCATAGGTTGATAATGAAAAGCTAATTGAAAGTTCTCTTGAGAATTTCGTCGAACACCTTCCGGGCGTGAAATTCCTAAGGTCTATACTCAATTTTTCCAAGCCTAATATATCATTAAGAAACCTCTAAACATTTGAATCTACAAAGATCAAACATCAAACACCGTTCATCATAACTCAATCATCTCTAAATCTACTACCCCACAATCCACATCTATGAACTACTCACACATAGCTAGGAAACTCATAAAAATGATAGAATCAATGATAATCATCATTAAGAAAGAGAAGAGATATGAAAAACCTAACCTTTGTTAAAGGATTACAAAGATTCAACATAAAGCTTTAATCTTAGCTAAGAGAGGATCCAAAGATATCAAACTTAGGTTTTTACAAATCTTAGAAGTGTATTTATACTAATAAAATCGGATCGGGTTGACTCGGGACAAACCGGGTCGGATCTATGCAAATTTGGTGTTTTCGGAGGTTCCTGGCGGTCTAGAGGGCTATCTCTGGTGGTCCATAACCTCTCTCCAGACTGTAAGCCTTCTCAGTAAGCTTTCCTGGCGGTCCAGACACCTCTCGCTAGTTGTCCACAACCCCTCAACTCAGGTCGCCGGGTTTTAGACATGTCTTCGGTATTTAACCCATAACTTTATAATCGTATCTCAGAATGAGCTGAAACTACCTCCAAAATGAAGCTAATCCAATCAGGGGAAGGCTTCCATATGATCGCGTATATAAGACACTTTGGTCAGTTCTCCATCTAACTTCTACCCATTTGCATCCAAGAACATTTTCTCCATGATACTTTAAGCTCCATTCCTTTTGCATCATTCAATCCATCCATTGAGCTCCAAATAACCTAAAAATTCTAAAGAAATGCAATTCAAAACAACAAATATAGTCTAAGACTATAAGATGATCAATCTAAACTATTGAGACTAAAATTAATACTAAAACTTCTAAATGCGATAAAAGAGATTGAAAACCATGCAAAACTAATACTAAATATGATACAAAATACACAAATATCAACTCCCATATCCTTGAGTTGCATTACAAAGAGCTCAAAAAGAATGGTCTTTTGGACATTCCCAAGGAATGGCAATAAGAAGCAAAGACAAGTGAAATTTTCAAGGAAAACCTAGAAAAGGCCGTTTCCCAAAGAGACTAAGTTGAGAGGATCATCAGGGACAATGATATCCCGAAAACTAGAGCCATTGAAAAGACTCTAGAGAAGAGCAATGATGAGGGAAGATTTATAATTCCATTTGCTCTTAGGGATTACCATTTTTAAGATGCTTTGGCAGACATTGGTGCTAGTTTGAATGTCATCTCACTAGACCGTGTGAAAGAACTTGGATTTCAATACAAGATCAAGAGAGGAGCAGATCCCATCTTACTAGGGGATGCTTCTCAAAAGACTCTTATGGAAAGGCTAGAGAACGTTGAGCTAAGGGTCAACAAAACACTTATTAAGTGTGACTTCGTGGTTGTGGATACTAAATCTAACCAAGCCAAGTTCCCATTGATCTTAGGGACGCCATTCCTCATAATTGTCGGAGCTTTAATAGACTTTGATACTAAAGAGTTCATTTTGAAAAGATTCGATGAAGGAGTCTCCTACCCAATGCTTAAAACCAAGAGAGACAATGCTTTTTGTGGTACGGTGTACCAAAGGGAACCAAAGAAAAAGGGTTGAATTCGAGAAGAAAAGGTCTATAAGAGTTTGGGGAAGGATGGAGTTTGGGATTTGTTTCATGAGGAAGACCCTAAGGGAGATGTGTCCCACGAAGATTTGGGCATGATAAATGATGAACCAAACGCACAATGGTCAATCCCCAGAATAGCTATAATCCTCATTTCCTACAAGGTAAAGGAGTGAAAAACTTCAACAAAATCAAGAATTGGCCGATCCGGAAGTCACCAAGAGGGCCTAACAAAGAAAAGGTGGTCCTTAATCTCACCAACTAAAAGGAAAGAAGTACGGCCAAGCTAAGGACCTTAACCAAGCGCACTTTAGAGGCAATCTCATGCATATCCTTTGTAAATATTTCGTTTTAAGTTTTTAATTTTTAAGCTTTTCAATTCAATAATGATGATATGTCTTGGGATAACCTTGTTCCAAAGACTTAATTTTTCTTAAGCTTACATGCCAAGGGTGAACTAATCGAAGCAAGGATCAAAGCCAAAATGGAGTATGGATGGATATTTCAAACAAGTCACCATGACTTAGTACTTAAGAACATTCTTTTGGCTATGGTAATTTCTCTTAAACTCAATTAACACTTGCATTTCACCATTTTAAAAGAATTTCAAAAGTGATTTTGCAATACTTTGATTTAAGAAAACTTAACTCCTTTTGATCCATTTAAAAACCTTTGGTAAAAGATTTTGCAAGTTCAAGAGATAAGCTTTCCCAACAATTTAAAAGAAAATTAAATTTTGGACTATTTTGCAAATTTTCCCATGAAACTTGAATTTTTGGAAACTTAGGGACCACCTTTTAAATATGTTTTGTACGATTTCCTCTCATCCACCACTTTACGAAAACACTTTTCTCTCTCTTCTTCCTATTATTGTCGCCATTTTCAAACTAAGAAAGCAAAGAAGAAGCTTTGTATTTTCAAGAGAGATTTGTTTGAAAAACTTTGTTTTGATTTTTTTAAAGTTCATTCAAAGTTCTCTCTACATCCCATCCTCTTCAAAACATCAAGAACAAGGTATGAAAATCTCTAAAACCTCCTTTATTATCTTTGATATTTTGGATTTTTTAGTGAGTAAGGAGATAATGGTGTTTAATGGGACTCTAGACTAGAGGAAGCTTGGTTATGAAGGTTTCATGAGCTACATTTGCTTAGAAACTCTTAGAAATGCATGAATCTAAAGTTGTGTTCTTGAAGTGAATAGTACTTGAATTTTCAATTTTGGGAAACTTGAGCTTGTTGATACATAATGGTTATTGGTGTTAGACATTGTTAGAACAAAACATCACTTTCTTGATTTGGGAAAATTATTGGGGTGTTTACGACACCTAAAAAATGTCAATTTCTATGTTCCCATAAATAGAAAGTTGATTTTTGGTTCTTTCATAGCTTAACTTGAGGTGATTGTTTGAATGCTTGGTTTGTTGAATATGTTTGTATTAATTACTTTGAGTCTAATCCATGAGTTATGAATTTGGGCATATTATATTAAGTGCACAACATGTCTAAATTTAGATTTGCTCTTTAGAAGGTATCATTTGGATTTTGAACTTGGTAGTCTAGAAAGTATTTGAGCAAAAGTCATTAGTTTGAGAAGTGAAAAGTCAAGTGCATGCTTTGCCCTTAATGGTCGGAAATTCCATTACATAATATGAGGGCATTTTGGTTCAAACTAAGTATGATACATTTGGGTCACTGAGTTAGCTTGGGGTAGTGATGCAATCCAGGATCTTCTGAACAAGAAAGAGAAGTTTCAGATCTAAATTTTCAGATTGGTTTCTGTGAAAACAATGAAAGAATTTTCGATGAAGATGGTGTTTGGATAGAATTTTAATCTAGATCTAGAGAATTAACTCTTTTGTGATCTGGAACGAAGAAGCTCTTAGAGAATTAACTCTTTAGCAATAGGGTTGGTCCAAAGATGAACAGAGATTCACTTTCTTAGAAAGCAAAGAGAAAACTGAAATTTGCATAAAACTTTGGATTCTCCCTAAAAGTATGTAAAACAACAACTTAAATAACCTAAACTACCTAAGGGTTTTCGAAAATCCTTATTCTAAAAGGAATTAGGAGATTTCGACCTCCTCTTTAGAATTGGGCTTAAAATTAGGCCCTAAAAATAAGAAAATAAACTAAGTCTAAAGATCAAAACATATCAATCGAGTAATAAACAATCTGGTTGAGTCCTTTCGCGTGGTCATAGATTTTCGTGTTGCCCTCCTTAGCAAAGCCATTAAACCATGCCATGATCCTTGGCCTTGTTGGTTCTTGACTTAGCTTCTATCTTTTCATTTTGCTGCTGATCCATATTGCATCATCCCCTCCTCCTTTAAAAGTATTTGTCCTCAAATCTGCATCATTCGATTCTGGCTTGAGACTTGAATCAGGTGGTGCTTCTTTGATCAACATGAAGTAGTTGACATCTTGGTGCTTGTCCTGGTCCAAATCAAGTGGCTTGATTCGCTCATCCTCCTCTCGCTTATAGATTCTTCTTGAGCGTTTCACAACTTCACAAATATCTGCATTCGACTCTGGTCGCTATATTTTGGATTGAAGTGTTTCAAACTTGGAAGTCTCGAAACTAGGCAAGCGGAAAATGACCTGTTTTGTATTATCCATATCTTTCAGCTCAGAATTGCTTTTTACCCCAAACCTTTTTGACGTGATTCCTTGATGACTTAAGAATCTGGAACAAGTTGATTTACCCCTTATATCCCTCTGGTTTGGTCGGAGTACTCCCTGGAGTGCGTATATGTCCGGATCGCGACCAGTCAGATACGACCAATTTGCAAAATTCATACCTTTTTGGTCTGAGATGTCGTCATTATGAAACCAGTCAGAAAAGATGCTATGATGAGTAAGGTTTCTAGAACAATTGAGCTTGTTGCCTAATTCCCTATGGTTGGAGAGATATGCTCCTCGGAGTGCTCCTACGTCAAATCTGTTTTCTAGGCAGCTTACTCGGTTTGCTTGTTGTATCACAACTTCAGAAGGATTCAATGTGGGTTCATTGTAATCCCGCTCTTTGCATAATGTAGACCTCAAAACAGTTTGTTCTGCACCTAAAGATAACAAGTTAGGTTTCATTCGTTTCTTGGAGTCTAGATACTTACCTCGAGTTTGTTGCTTTGGAGTTTGCTGAAAACGAATTTCACGTTCTTGCAGATTGGGGGATCAAAGTCTTAGATATTATGCTCGGCTCCAAACTGCTCAGCTTCTCCATCACTTCACCTTGTGTTGAACTCGTCTGTTCTTCTTCTGCTGCGTTGTCTTCTAAGACCTGAGACACTGAAACAGGACTACTCAGCTTCTCCTCTCGATTCACTTGCTCGGTTGTTTGCTTATCTTCGCAAGGAGCAGCTGGTTCTGGTTCTGTCTCTTTGATCTCTTCAATTGCAGCGATTGTGGATGGAGGTGTAGCTGGAATCAATTGCTTGATGTCCTCTTGGAGAGCTCGCAGCTCGCTCTCAGATTTCGTGGCCTCCTTGCTAGTGATTGGATGTTCCATCCTTTGATAAAGTTCTGGTTTTGATATCAGAATTTCAACAATTGCAGAAGCAATGGCTTTCATCTACCATTCAGTCAAAGTCACCTCTTGTGTCTTCTTTCTTTTATTGAAATCTCCACTCATGGTTTCGATGAATATAGCTCCGATTTTTCTATGTTCGGATTGCTCTGATACCACTTGATGCAATCCAGGATCTTCTGAACAAGAAAGAGAAGTTTCATATCAGAATTTTCAGATTGGTTTTTGCGAAAACAATGAAAGAATTTTCGATGGAGATGGTGTTTGGATAGAATTTCATTCTAGATCTAGAGAATTAACTCTTTTGGGATCTAGAACAAAGAAGCTCTTAGAGAATTAATTCTTTAGCAATAGTGTTTGTTCAAAGATGAACATAGATTCACTTTCTTAGAAAGAAAAGAGAAAACTGAAATTTGCATAAAACTCTGGATTCACCCTAAAAGTCTGTAAAAGAACAACTTAAATAACCTAAACTACCTAAGGGTTTTCGAAAATCCTTATTCC